>JBAWJQ010004711.1:0-162768 GCA_037783105.1 Bactrocera zonata
ATAAAATTTTCGTTTTTTCGTTCAAACTAAAATTTCTCCAACTAATTTTCCTTTCTCAGAAATAGCCATAACATATTCATAAAGTTGACTTTTCAAACTGTAAAAATTTCCGCGACAAAATTATTATTCTCAGAAACTTTTTTTTTTATTGAAAAAATTCCAAATTTCTAATCACTATATTTAACCGTCTAATTGAGATAATCAAACTTTGTCGCAAAATTTTTAAAGTTTGAAAAGTGAACTTTCTGAATATGTGATGTTTATTTTTGAGAAACGAAAATTAGTTGATGAAATTTTAGTTAGAATGAAAAAACGAAAATTCCTATGTAAAATGTATGGGAACCTAAAAAATAAAAAATTGCGACCCCTTAGAGTTAAGCTACAGCGCCTGGCTTGAGGGAGGATATTTATTTGTCAATCACTAACATTTGAGGGGGTAAGAGTTGAAAAAAAAATCAAAAAATTTGTTTGAGCACCCTAAGCCTGACACATTGAATAGCCATTAAAGGCGACCATCGCTGCGACCACTTGATCAACGAACTGGTTTTATTTGCGAAATTTATTTAAATTGCCTTAAAAAAATGAATGAATTGCGTAAATGAGTACGCGGGCGAGATGAAGGTGGATAGGTGACAAACTTTTACTACAAATGACATTCCAATGGAGCGAACGGCTCTTGGGAGGCAAATTGTTACGTAATCACGAGCCCATTTGGCTCAAAGACTGTGATGGTTTGTTCTTTGCAGCGCATTAACGATGTGGTGAGTTTGCATCACAATAGTTACAGAAATGGGAGAAGCAAAAAATCCAAAGAATACATGGAAAATAATAAAACCACGAAGCAAACTGTGGAAAAAATAGTTGTAGGGCTATAAAGCTTTTTTTATAACCGGGCAAATTTACGAAACAGCGAAAGGTACATGCGAAATTGTAGCAAAGGGCCGAGCAACGACACTGTAAGGTGGTCAGGTATTAGACTAACTTTATTTGCACAATTCTTCTCTTTAAATAATATTCTATACAATATTTCGATACCGCTAAATATTTACATAATTCCTCTTTGTATTAATTCATATATACATATACATATATGTTATGTACTTCTAACAGTCCATAAAACTAAGTACCTAGTTAACGCTATTGCTTCTTCATATAATTTAGATATTAAAACAGAAATGTAAAAATGGGAATGCAGCATTGCAATATGCTACTTACATATTAAACTTAGTACATGCTAAGTAGGACTAACTAATTTGCACAAACAAACATACGTGTAATTGCGTGAGCGAAACATAGCGTTAGCAAAAGTGTACAGAGCAAACGCAAGCAAACACAATGCAAATACAATTATTAACTGCATTGAGGTGAATGACTTCTAATGCTTAACCTTGAATATTAGGCAAATAGGAAGTAGTAGAAATAGCAAAAAATATATAAGAAAATATAGTTGAAGTAAGCAGTGGTTTGCAATCGGTGACCCAACATCCCGGCCCCGTTGAAAGGCATTTCAAACAGGTAGTAATACTAGCTTGTGAATTGGTCGCCGAATGATTCCCTTCGTTGTTCGAATGTCCACCACATAGTATTTTAGAGTCCTTTCCTGGAATGCAGTTTATAACTCTTCCAATATGCCATTTTTGTGGTAGTAAGTTGTCTTCATGGATGATAACCATTGAGTTGTTGTTGAAGTTTGGCTGTTCCGAAAACCACTTTGATCGTATTTGAAGTTCGTTGATGTAATCATTTGACCACCTGTTCCAAAACGTCTGTTTAATGCTAGTGATTTGATTCCATCTGTGTAAGCTGCTTATTTCAGCTGACAATCTTCGCTCTGGGAGTGCCCTTAGTGCGCTACCAATAATAAAATGCCCCGGAGTTAATGCTTTATAATCGTTTGGGTCCGATGATAATGGTGTTAGTGGCCGAGAATTTAACACAGCTTTTATCTCCACCAACACTGTTGTTAGTTCCTCAGCCGTGAGTTTAGTATTTTTGATGATACGGTTGAGATGACCCTTAGCCGATTTGACTGCGGCCTCTTAAATACCGCCGAAATGAGGTGCTCTAGGAGGAATGAAATTAAAATTTACAAATTCATTAGCACAGTATTTTACAATTCTATCTTTATTTTCGGTATTAAATAAAAATGATTTTAATTCAGCTAGTTTGCTGCAAGCGCCCACAAAATTTGTTGCGTTGTCACAAAAGATGTCAGAGGGTAGCCCCCTCCTTCCAATCATTCGCTTTAATGATGGTAAGAATGCGCCCGTTGTAAGGTCCGATACAAGTTCGATGTGAACCGCCTTTGTCGCTAGACAAACAAAGATCGCTATGTACGATTTATAAGGTGTTTTACCTCGAATACGCAAATATACATACGTTGACTAGTCCACAGAAGTCAATACCGCAACGCGCAAAGGGGCGAGATGGAGTCAATCGCTCGACAGGCAACTGTCCCGTTACCTGATTCATCAACTTTGGCTTGTAACGTATGCAATGTGCGCACGATCTGACGATACGTCTTGCTAAATCGCGTGCATTGACTATCCAAAACTGAAGTCTTATTAGTGCTACGAGTGCCTTTGGTCCTGCATGGTAGTGTTTCCGATGTAGCTGGCGAGCGTAATGCACAACGAATTCGCATTTGCTTGGCAACAGCATTGGGTGTCTCCTTTCTTCTGGAATATTTGCTGATTCCAATCGACCTCCAACTTTGAGTATTTGAAATCCTTAGGTATACTCTAAAAACAGATTCAAATAACGCAATGGGCCATTTGTCGTGAGACCTTTCTGTAAGAGATGAATGTCATTAGCAAAATTTATGTGTTGAATGTTCCAAATTATGCAAAGTAAGGCGTGATGCAATTCTTGTGAGGAGAGAGTAGATGATTCGCTAAGTTTCAAAGCTATTAATCGAAGGCATCTCGAGTAGTTACTTCGCCTATTCACGATTTCCAAAATGTAATTGGTGCTAACGATTGATTTGAATGCAGATTTTCGCTTCCCCTTTTCGACAACTTCCGTGTCGATATCATTGCAGCTGTCTTTTGGCCATTTATTTGAGTTTCCGTATAGAAACCCCGGTCCGATGTACCATATTGAATTAACAAGTTCCTTTACGGTACATCCTCTAGACGCAACATCCGCCGGGTTACAATGAGTTGGTACATGTTTCCAACGGGCACCTTTGGTTAAGTCCTGGATTTCCGAAATTCGATTGCCAACAAAGGTCGAAAGTTTTGCAGAATACATCTTCAGCCAATGTAAGACTATTTGTGAGTCTGTTCAAAGAAAAATATTTAAAGATTTATGAGAAATCGTTGGTTTGATTTTTGCTAATAAACGAGCGAGGAGAAGAGCGCCACAAAGTTCTAATTTTGGTAACGATTGTTTTTTTATGGGTGCAACTCTGGACTTAGCAGTGAGTAAGCGAATAGTAGCAGCGCCAGATTTGTTGATAAAACGAGTGTAAATTGTGCAACCATATGCACGAATCGATGCGTCAGAAAATCCATGTATCTGAAAAGACTCCATATCTGCTGAAAAACAAGGCCTTGGCACCTTGATTAATGAAAGATCCGATAAGGAATCCAGAAAGCTTTTCTAAGCCCATTCAATATTCTGTGGCACTGATTCATCCCAATCCAACTTTAGTAACCATATTTCTTGCAACAAAATTTTTGAAGTTATAACAACAGGAACCAAAATACCGAGTGGGTCGTAAAGTGATGATGCAACAGATAGGATGGAATGTTTTGTAAGACGACCAGTGAGTCCTAGTTTTGCTTCAAATGAAAAAATAAAACAATCAAGATTTTGCTTCCATTTTAGTCCAAGTGCGTTAGTGATGGATGAACCTACGTTTAGATCCTTTAACGAGTCGTCATCTCTGAATCGATGATGATTAGAATGCCACTTTGTTAATTTAAACTTTCCTAATTCTAACAGTTGTGTTACCTCTTGCTTTATCTGTGAAAATTCGGTTAGACTGTCAGCACCACACAGTAAGTCGTCTACGTAAAATGATGACTTCACGATCTTTGCGCCAATTGGGAATTGTTTTGAATGCTCTTCAGCTAGATACAACAAACTCCGTATAGCAAGATGTGGTGCAGCAGCCATTCCATACGTTACAGTATTTAGTTGGTATGTCCGAATGTCCTCAGATGGTGAACCCCTCCACAGAATGTACTGGAACTTTCGATCATCTTCGTGCAGTAATACTTGCCAATACATCTTGACTATGTCCGCAGTGAGTGCAAACCTATTGAATCGGAAACGAAGAAGAAGAATAAAAAGTTCGCATTGGATTTTAGGACCAACAATCTGAATATCGTTCAGTGATTTTTGGGATGTAGTTCGACAGGAGGCGTCAAATACGACTCTAAGCCTTGTTGTTGTACTTGTTGGTTTAAGAACGCAATGATGTGGTATAAAATAATGCGGTTCGCTCAGATTCGGATTCCTTACGATGCTCATATGACCCAGGCTCTCGTAGTCGTTCATAAATTCAACGTACTGTGCTGTCAATTGTGGTGATTTGGCTAATCGACGTTCTTGTACGTACATTGAATCGTCGCAATGCCGTAGTGTATGACTCACCCAAGCACGTCGGATCATCCTTGAAAGGGAGTTTGACCACTATTCTGCCGCAAGGTCTTCTTGACACGGTTGTATTGTATAAATGATCACAAATCTGTTGTTCACGAGTCCAAGGCTCTGGGATGGTAGTGACTTCTTCCAATTTCCACAACTTTTCCAATTTGGCATCTAAAGATTCTTGGCTAAAAATAAACTAGATGGTTTAGATGTATTGTTACTGCCGGTATTATAGCGTCCCGAAACGATCCAGCCTAAGAGCGTTTTTTGCAAGATAGGTAAATTAGACCCAAGATGGATTTGGCCTACAGATAGCAGACTGAAAAACATTTCCGTACCCAGCAACATGTCGATCTTCTTTGGTATATGAAATTCATCATCAGCGAGTACTATATTTTTTGGAATATTCCATGTTGAAATGTTGATTTCCGGATCTGGTTGATAGGCAATGTGCGATGTAATACAAAAGGTTAATGGAAGCTCGAAACCGGTGACTTGAGACTTGATGTTAGTTGAAGTTTTGAATTTAATATTTGTTGATGACGAACCGATGCTTTGAATTTCTATGTTTTGTTTGTTTCTTGGCAGCAGCAACCTTTGCAAAAAATCATCTGTGATGAAATTGACTTGCGAACAGGAATCTAGCAACGCTGTACCCAATCTATAGCTTCCAGTTGAATCACGAACGAAAATTTTTGCTGTTGCAAGGATTACATTATCCAACGTTGAATTATTCATATGAGTATGTACGGCTGCCTCATGTGTAGGAAATAGTTGAGTAGTTGTTGGTTGGCCTGAAGGTGAACCGCAGTGAAGTAAACTATGGTGTTGTCGTGCACAAACCTTGCACCTGCGCGATGATGAACAATTGGCTACTTGATGTCCCTTTGATAGGCAATTGATGCAAAGTCCAATTTTCTTTGCATGATCGAAACGTTGAGCTATGTTTAGCGACTTAAACCGTTCACAGTTAAAAATCTTGTGGTTGTTGTTAAAACAAAATTGGCACGATATGGTAGAGCAGGAAAATGTGTAACCTTTTGGTTGACTCCTTGATTTCGGAGTGGAGTGTTTGTTAAAACCTTGAGCTGGCGAAGTACTACCATGCGGGTTGTCGAGTGACTCCAGATATTGGCAGTGTCTTTCCAAAACTGTGATGAAATCTTCCCATGACGGCAGCGTTCTGAAATCTAGCGACTCCTTCCACCTTTTGTTGGTCTGTTCATCAGACTTCTGCAATATTAGGTAAATTAGCATTGCTTGAGAAATTTTCCTGTCATTACCCAGTGATGTCAAAGAACCATAAATAGCAGAAGCTTTGTCAATCAAACTTCTTAGCTGAATGCCGTTTGGTTTCATAACTGCTGGTAAATCAAATAGCGAATTTATTCCTTCCAAGAAAATTAGTGGTTTGTTATCATAACGAACCTTCAAGCGCTCTAACGCCTTTGGGTATTTTTCATTTGTTACCTGAAACGCATTTACAGTTTCTAAGGCTTGCCCTTGGAGACAATTTCGTAAATGGTTGAATTTTTCAATATTTGTTAAATTGAACTCGTGATCAATTATTTGTTTGAACGAGGTAATACAATTTTGATAATTCGAATACTTGCCATCAAACGTAGGAAGCTTAAGTGGTGGAAGTTTAGAGCTTGATTGTACCACGCAAGTTGTATCCGAAAATGAAACGTTGTTATCTTCTGCCAGTTGCGATTGAATAACCAATTTAGTTGTTATGTAAAGTTCTTCCAGGTCAGCACGTCCTCCGTCCTCAGCATCCGATGTCCGTTTGAATTGAGAGAATCTGCTTGAAGTATGATTCCAGGATGCCTAGACGACATTTGTATTCCGCTACTGAAAGAACTTTTCCACCTGGTCGTAAGCTAGCATCGATGATATTCTTAATTCGTGTGATATTTTTCTTGGTGCTCGTGCGTTGTTGTTTTAGTTCGTCCAAAGACATTGTAGAACGGGATTCTATCTATGTGCTTTATATTGACTTCAAAATATTTTCAAATAATTATAATTTTCCTTCTAGTGAGTAGTTGGGTAATAAATGATTTGTTAATTTATTGCAAAATGGTATCAACGAGATTAATATTGTATATATGCGAAACAAATATGCGAATATCACCTGGAGGAAGTAGTACTAGCGAAACGTAGCGGCGACAAGTAGATGTGCTGTTCTGTGTGCGATCGCTGCTGATGTGTCCAATGGTAAAGATGTCCAATGGTGAAGATCCAATGACGATGATGTCCCACGATGCAGTCTAATACTGACCACCAAACTTCGAAAGATATGCAAACAACGAAACAATTTACTCGTTAACCACGTTGGGCGCCAAAAAATGGAGGGCTATAAAGCTTTTTTTGTAACCGCGCAAATTTACGAAACAGCGGAAGGTACATGCGAAATTGTAGCAAAGGGCCGAGTAACGACACTGTAAGGTGGTCGGGTATTAGACTAACTTTATTTGCACAATTCTTCTCCTAAAAGAATACTCTATACAATATTTCGATACCGCTAAATATGTACACAATTCCGCTTTGTATTAATTCATATATACATATATGTGTTATGTACTTCTAACAGTCCATAAAACTAAGTACCTACTTAACGCTATTGCTTCTTCATATAATGTAGGTATTAAAAGAGAAATGTAAAAATGGGAATGCAGCACTGCAATATGGTGCTTACATATTAAGCTTAGTACATAACTAATTTGCACAAACAAACATACATACGTGTAATTGCGTGAGCGAAACATAGCGTTAGCAAAAGTGTACAGAGCAAACGCAAGCAAACACAATGCAAATATAATTATTAACTGCATTGAGGTGAATGACTTCTAATGCTTAATCTTGAATATAAGGCAAATAAGAAGAAGTAGAAATAGCAAAAAATATATAAGAACATATGGTTGAAGTAAGCAGTGATTTGCAATCGGTGACCCAACACTAACCTTTGGTTTTTATACTCTTGCAACCAGTTACTACAGAGTACTATTTGTGTTTGTTTTCGTAATGGTTGTACGTATTAACTAAAACTAATCGAGATAGATATAGAGTTATATATATATATATATATATATAAATGATCAGAATGACGAGAAAAGTTGAAATGCGGTTGACCGTCTTTCCGTCCGTTCGTCCGTGTAAGCTGTAACTTGGGTAAAAATTGAGATATCTTGATGTATCGTGGTAAACTGGTTACATAGTACGAAACAAAATCGAGTTCGTAGATGGGCGCAATCGAACCACTGCCACGCCCACAAATCGTCATTAACCAAAAACCTATAAAGTGGCATAACTAAGGACTTATTAACTTAAGATATAAAACTGTAATTTGGCACGGGAGATCGCAGTAGCAAGAGGCACTTGTCAATAAAAAATTTTGAAAAATTGTGCGTGGCCCACCCCTACGATGTTCAATGAGCATATCTCCTAACGATACTGTTCAAAACTACTAAAAACGCGAAAAATCAATAATTAAATGCACCAGAAACGTAAAATTTTTCCCCTGAGATGACATGCGAAAGCCTTCAAGCCTTCTTCTATTCGTTCAGTTTCCTGTACACAAATCAAAAATAAATTAATATAACGGGACTAAACTTTGCACGAGTAATGTCTTTTATCTATGCCACTTTATGGGAAATAATTGTTCAAATCCAACCAAAACTGTTCAAGACCCTAGGTACCGAATATGTAGACCCCAGTAACTGTACAAGGTGCATTACAAAGCAAACAGTACGTTAAAAAAAAAAACATAACAAATGGTTTTTTCAATTTATTTATTTTTTTAAATAGTCTCCTTATGCTTCAATACATCTTTTTGCACGGTCCACAAGCATGTCGATAATGTTTTAGCTCGTTGTCCGGTATGGTCGCCAGTACGCCGGTGCAAGTCTTTTGAATGGCCTCTACGTCTGCAAAAAGCTTTCCTTTATTGGCCAAATGGTTAAAAGTTAAATTGTGATTTTTGGTCAAATAATCGGTCACAAGCTTCGACCGATGAAACGGCGCATTATCGTGCAACAAACGCCAACTTTCAATTTCGCGATATTCGGCCCGGACACGTCAAATACGGCGCACTAAACGCTTAAAACTCCATAGTGGAATTCGCATTAACGTTTTGGCCAAGTGCAACAAATTATTTACGGACAATACCCTTGGAATCACAAAAACAAATCATCGTTGTTTTCTCTTTTGATTTCTCTATGCGCGATTTTTTGGGTTTCGGTTCGTCTGATGCCTTCCATTTAGTACTCTGGCATTTCCTTTCGGAATCTTATAGGAAACACCACGTACGTCACCAGTCACAGTATTTTACAGGAAGTTTTTGTCCTTTTTACCTCTTTAATGGTGTCCTTTGAATGTTGTGTGCTGAGCAATTTTTGACTGATGATTTTTTGCGGAACAAACCTTTCGTAAGCCCAAATGTTCGGCCAAATGCGATAAATCGATGTTTTGGAGACGTTCAATTTCATTTCCATGAATTTCAAAGATGACATCGCACAGTTTCGATGGAGCTTCCGGTGATCACGGATTTTGATTGGCTCACATGTTGATTGTTATATATGTCCTCACGACCACTTTGAAAACGTTGAAACCACCCCTGCACTGGGAGAGGCAATAATCGTTATAAACTTGTTTCATCAATTGAAATGTTTCAGTAAAAGTTTTAACAATTTTAAAACAAAATTTAATGTTGGCTCTTTGTTCGAAGCTTATTTTCGAACCTATAACACAAACATACTGACCCTTAAAACGCGAAAAGTTCACTTTCAATCTATAAAATGTCATTAAGGGGCGCTAGATTCGCTAGATTCCTGTTTACTTTGGAGCGCACCTTGTAGTTGACTTCTGTTCGAAAATATCGGTTAATGTGTGAGATATGCAATGTAAATTCAGACTGAATCCTTTTCCTGCAGTAGTTATTCTGTGTATCTAAAACGGGTGAAATCGGGTCAATACTTTCTTGAGCCCCTACATAACTAATATAAAGATTTTCAAACTTATAGGTTACATACATTATGCTGGATATATCGGCCAATAATTTAGTTATCTCAATGAAAATTTCAGAACGTATTTTACCTATTCCCATACAACCAAGCATTATACTGATTTTATATAATGACCACGTATATTGATTTTCGTTTTTCTAACAAACCTTATGCTGAATTTGTCGGTCAGTGTATGAGCTATATAGTGTATATATATACATATATAAATGTTTGGATTCCATTCCTCTGGTTCACGTTTTACAACTTAAGGTATTTCCCTGGCAAGTAACAAGCCCTTTCTTACTTGTTTCTGTATGAAATGGCAGTTCTTGAATCTCTTCAGGTTGCTCTTTGCCTCAAATGCTTCAATTTTGCTTGTTTACATATCCATTGATCCAGAAAAACACCTTATCGCTGAAAAAAGTTTGTCTCGATATCGACGGAACTTCTTGGAGGTTTTTAAGAGCCCATAGAGTGAAGCAATATCGCGTGGGAAGGTCAAACGGGTTCGATTCTTGCACAAGCTGTGTTTTGTACACTTCAGTTTAAAATCTCGGCGAAGAATGCGCTGTTGCCAATGATGCTGAAACGATTTTCCACGATCTTCGTGTACACTCTCAGCTACGGCTGTTATATTTTCTTCATTGTGTGCTGGACGTATACACTTGTTCTCCACTTTCGATATATGTATCTGAAATTTGGCGCATTTTTTTTGGTTTCATTTATTGTAATCGCTGATATCGGATTACTATATCAAGAAGCTGTCATGCTCGTCTTTCGTTAATTTTTTTGTTGGTATTATTATATTTGAATGACCTCTGATTGCCTTTAACTGATTTCGGTCGACTTTCAATTGACCTTGATCTCGAACCACAAATGGAAGTGGAAATTAGAAATCGCACTGAGTGAAACAAATAAAAATAGTGCAAGCAAAAACTAAAGACTAAATAATAGCAACAAGTGAGTGCATAAACAACAACAACATAATTGTGCGCTGTACTTTTGAACACTAAGCTGTAACTTACAAACGTGAGAAACAAAAATATTTTTGAAGCAGAGAACAATGCGAAACAATAACAAAACACTTTTTTGTTTTTGTCTTTGAGAATAGACTATTCAATTTTTGCATTGTGTAGTTATAACAAGCATATATTCGCTGCGATAAGAGATTTAAATACTCCGCACTTTCCAGTATAAAAAGAGTAATAGATGGACTTAAGTAAAGAGTTAGAAAATTTAAATGAGTACTTAAGAACATTAGATATTAACGCTGAAACAAACAAAATAAACATGGCTGAAGCACAACAAGTAAGAGAGCTGGTGATGCAAAATATTAAACTAATTCAGCCTTTTGATGGTGATGCTAATTCTTAGCACTGTATGTCGATAGCATTGATTCCATAATGCCTGTGGTTGCAACAACGCAGCCGGCTGAGCGAGCCTTTTATTTTAACTGCATCTTAAGAACTTTAGGAGCGGCAGCTTTGGACATCATAAGAAGGGAGCAGCCGTCAGATTGATCCACTTTAAGGGAACTTTTAGTTGATGAGTTTGGAGAACACACTCCAATTTCAACTCTTATTTTACAAATTAGTAACATAAAATTTAAAGGTAGTGTACGCATTCTTTGTGAGGAAATAAATAACGCAATTTGAAGAATTAAAGATTGTATTAAATTAAAAAATGAAGGTAGTGCAACTGAAATAATTTTGACAAATGAATGAAGTATCAAAACTCTTAAAACGGAATTGCCAAACCATTTAACTGCGTTGATAAATGCAAACCTAGCCACTAACGTAAAGTCTGCAGTTAAAATTTTAAAAGAAAATGATGCCTATGTCTATGTTGTAAAAACTAACTCACGCCCTCCCCATTACCCTAATAATAACAAACTTCATAAATACACTTTACCTGATAGAAATCATTTTTGTCTACCTGTTAATAACAACAACTTTCATACACAGGGAGTCCCATCCAGTAATACTACTTTAGGTCAAAATCAATCCAGACAGGTAAATGTTGGCCAACCCAGTCAACAAAACCATTGTACCCACTCATTAAATAGTCCGATTACACATACCCCAGGCAATGCCCTGCAAACAAGTTCATTACAAACACGAGTATCTCATCCCGTTAGGTCAAATCAATCAAGAATACGAAGATATGGTCAACCTGAGCCAATGGATCAGGATATTTCAAATTTTCAATTAGAAGCCTTGGAGGACTACCATCAAATTTCTAATAGATACGGGTTCATCGGTAAGCTTAATTAAACCATATATATTAAGTAATAAAACTACAAAAGTAAAACCAATTATTTTAAAAACGGCAACAGGTAAAGTTGTTCTAGACAAAGTGTAGGAAATAGCTGCTTTTACTAAACATAATTTAAAATTCTATGTGTATACATTTTCTGAAAATTACGAAGGACTTTTAGGTTTTGATATACTTAGGAAACTGAATTCGAAAATTCATTTTCAAAATATGACTATTAATTTAAGTGGATAGCTTTATTCATTTTGTAATATAAGGATGGAGTCATGTGTAGAAGTTCACGCAAGTGAGGAAAGTTCTCTGATCGCCATTCACTTGGTAGTGGCCAGAAACGATTATTTTACATATGATTCAAGCAGCTCACGACTTCCAGTCTCTGGCCAAGTAACCTCTGGGTAGCCTAAGAACATCCGTTTGAAGGCGAGCTAAAGTGAGAAGGCTAAATATCCCCTACTTAGGGTTGTGCGCTGGGTTTGGGACCCGCCACGTAAAAAAACGCACCAATGAAAACCAACAATCAGCCTCGGATGAGAGACCCCCCTTTTGATGACGACCATGGCAAGCGAAATAAGGACTACGAATTGAGGGCATGCACCTGGAATGTCCGGTCCCTTAATTGGGAAGGTGCCGCTGCCCAGCTGGTTGATGTCCTCGTGAAAATAAAGGCTGACATCACCGCCGTCCAAGAAATGCGATGGACGGGACAAGGACAGAGACGAGTAGGTCCTTGTGACATCTACTACAGTGGCCATATAAAGGAGCGCAAGTTTGGTGTTGGATTCGTGGTGGAAGAGAGACTCCGTCGCCGAGTACTATCATTCACTCCGGAGAATGAACGTCTAGCCACAATCCGCATCAAAGCGAGGTTCTTCAACATATCGCTGATTTGCGCCCACGCCCCGACGGAAGAGAAGGACGATGTGACCAAAGATGCCTTTTATGAGTGCTTGGAGCGCACTTATGAGAGATGCCCCCGCCACGATGTCAAAATCGTGCTTGGGGACTTCAACGCCAGGGTGGGCAAAGAAGGTATCTTTGGCACTACGGTCGGTAAATTCAGCCTCCACGAGGAAACATCCCCAAATGGGTTGAGGCTGATCGACTTCGCCGGGGCCCGAAATATCCGGATCGAAAAGCCACCAACCAGATCGATCATGATGTGATAGACGGAAGACACGTCTCCAGTGTTTTAGATGTGCGTGCGCTCCGAGGTCCTAACATTGACTCGGATCACTATATTGTTGCAGCCAAAATTCGCACCCGCCTCTGTGCAGCAAAAAACGCACGCCAACAAACACAAGGAAGGTTCGACGTCGAGAAGCTGCAATCACAACGGATAGCCGAACGATTTTCTACTCGGCTTGCACTCCTGCTCTCTGAGAGCACTCGTCAACAACTCGGTATAAGGGAACTGTGGGACGGCATCTCAAACTCCTTACGTACAGCTGCAACCGAAACCATTGGTTTTCGGAAAGTGCAAAAGAACAGCTGGTACGACGAGGAGTGCCGTGTCGCAGCGGAGAGAAAACAGGCTGCTTACCTCGCAACGTTACGATCGACCACAACACGTGCGGGATGGGATAGATACCGAGAGTTGAAGAGGGAAGCAAGACGCATTTGTAGACAAAAAAAGAAAGAGGCCGAAATGCGTGAGTACGAAGAGCTTGATAAGCTGGCCAACAGGGGTAATGCTCGAAAATTCTACGAAAAGATGCGGCGGCTTACAGAAGGTTTCAAGACCGGAGCATACTCTTGTAGAACCCCCAAAGGTGATCTAGTCACCGATGCCCAAAGCATACTTAAATTATGGAGGGAACACTTCTCCAGCCTGCTGAATGGCAGTGAACGTACAACGCCAGGAGAAGGCGAACCCGATTCCCCAATCGATGACGATGGAGCAGACGTTCCATTGCCCGACCATGAAAAGGTTCGAATAGCAATTGCCCGTCTGAAGAACAACAAAGCGGCAGGGGCCGACGGATTGCCAGCCGAGCTATTCAAACACGGCGGCGAAGAACTGGTAAGGAGCATGCATCAGCTTCTTTGTAAAATATGGTCGGACGAAAGCATACCCAACGATTGGAATTTAAGTGTGCTGTGCCCAATCCATAAAAAAGGAGACCCCACAATCTGCGCCAACTACCGTGGGATTAGCCTCCTCAACATCGCATATAAGGTTCTGTCGAGCATATTGTGTGAAAGATTAAAGCCCACCGTCAACAAACTGATTGGACCTTATCAGTGTGGCTTTAGACCTGGTAAATCAACCACCGACCAGATATTCACTATGCGCCAAATCTTGGAAAAGACCCGTGAAAGGAGAATCGACGCACACCACCTCTTCGTCGATTTCAAAGCTGCTTTCGACAGCACGAAAAGGAGCTGCCTCTATGCCGCGATGTCTGAATTTGGTATCCCCGCAAAACTAATACGGCTGTGTAAACTGACGCTGAGCAACACTCAAAGCTCCGTCAGGATCGGGAAGGACCTCTCCAAGCCGTTCGATACCAAACGAGGTTTCAGACAAGGCGACTCCCTATCGTGCGACTTTTTCAACCTGCTTCTGGAGAAAATAGTTCGAGCTGCAGAACTCAACAGAGAAGGTACCATCTTCTATAAGAGTGTACAACTGCTGGCGTATGCCGATGATATTGATATCATCGGCCTCAACACCCGCGCCACTAGTTCTGCTTTCTCCAGACTGAACAAGGAAGCAACGCAAATGGGTCTGGCAGTGAACGAGGGCAAGACGAAATATCTCCTGTCATCAAACAAACAGTCGTCGCACTCGCGACTTGGCTCCCACGTCAGTGTTGACAGTCATAACTTTGAAGTTGTAGATAATTTCGTCTATTTAGGAACCAGTATTAACACCACCAACAATGTCAGCCTGGAAATCCAACGCAGGATTACTCTTGCCCACAGGTGCTACTTCGGACTGAGTAGGTAACTGAAAAGTCCTCTCTCGACGAACAAAAGCCAAACTCTATAAGTCGCTCATAATTCCCGTCCTGCTATACGGTGCAGAGGATTGGACGATGACAACAACCGATGAGTCGACCTTAAGAGTTTTCGAGAGAAAAGTTCTGCGAAAGATTTATGTTCCTTTGCGCGTTGGCCACGGCGAATATCGCATTCGATGGAACGATGAGCTGTACGAGATATACGACGACATTGACATAGTTCAGCGAATTAAAAGACAGCGGCTACGCTGGCTAGGTCATGTTGTCCGGATGGATGAAAACACTCCAGCTCTGAAAGTACTCGACGCAGTACCCGCCGCGGGAAGCAGAGGAAGAGGAAGACCTCCACTCCGTTGGAAGGACCAAGTGGAGAAGGACCTGGCTTCGCTTGGAATATCCAATTGGCGCCAAGTAGCGAAGAGAAGAAACGACTGGCGCGCTGTTGTTGACTCGTCTATAATCGCGTAAGCGGTGCCTACGCCAGTAAAGAAGAAGAATAAAAATGATTCGGTACATCACTTTAGCTGTAATTTAAATGTTATGAATGATGACAACGATGAAACTAAATTTAGACTAAGCTACTTAAATATTGAAGAATATAAAGAGATCAAAGGCCTATTGACAAAATTTAGCCACATTTTTTATAAGGAAGGAAATCAATTAACTTTCACCCACAAAATAAAACATAAAGTCAAAACCATGCACGAAGATCCTATCTACGTAAAGTCTTACCGATATCCGGAAGTGCACAAAGCGGAAATGCTGGCGATTCCCCGTACTCTGCACCGCTGTGGGTTGTACCTAAGAAACCGGATCAATCAGGGAAGGAGAAATGGAGAATAGTTTTCGACTTTCGTAAGTTAAATACAATAACGATAGACGATATGTACCCGATCCCGAACATGGATGAAATCCTAGACAAGTTAGGTAAATGTATGTACTTCTCTACCTTGGATTTGGCTCAGGGTTTCCAGCAAATCGTGATTGACCCTGCTGACAGAAAGAAAACAGCATTTTCTAGGCAAGGAGGGTATTACGAGTTCTTGCGTATGCCATTTAGGCTGAAAAATGCCCCAGCTACATTCCAAAGGCTGATGAACACAGCATTGGAAGGGTTAATTGGTAAAAATTGCATGGTGTACCTAGACGATATTGTGGTGTTTAGCACGTCACTTCAGGAGCATATCGAATCGCTCGATAAAGTTTTCCAAAGACTGTCTGATGCTAACCTTAAAGTACAGCTTGCCAAGTGTGAGTTTTTAAAACATGAAACAGAGTTTTTGGGGCACGTAGTAACCTCGTCAGGCATAAAGCCAAACCCGAATAAAATTAAGGCGATTTCAGCTTATCCTGTACCCCAAACGGAAAAAGAGATCAAACCCTTTATAAGCTGTAAGAGAGCTGGCTTTGGCGGGTTTTTATCGCAAATTCATTAAAAACTTTGCAAAAATTACCAAACCGCTAACGAACTGTTTGAAAAAAGGTAACAGGATAAATGCTCAAGATAAAGAGTATTTAAATGCCGTTGACACCATTAAAATTCTGATAACTGAAGATCCTATATTAGTGTACCCAAATTATGAAAAACCATTTACGCTAACTGCAGACGCTTCTAACGTGGCCTTGGGTGCAGTGTTAAGCCAACAAAGTCACCCAATTTGCTTTGCGAGTCGCACTCTGAATGAGCATGAGCTTCACTACTCTACTACAGAAAAAGAGCTGTTAGCAATGGTTTGGGCCACTAAATATTTTAGACCATATTTGTTTGGCAGGAAGTTTACTTCAATGGTTGCATAACTTAAAGGAGAAAAATGCAAAACTGCAAAGATGGAAGATACGCCTCAACGAGTATGATTTCGACGTGAAATACATCCCGGGCAGGTGAAAATCACATTGCGGATGAGTTATAAAAATAGAGGAATGCAATGCTGAGAAGATGAAATCGCCTCAAATTGGGCAACCACTCATTCGGCTCAGGAAGACAACGAAAGTTATATCCAGATAACAGAAAGGCCGTTAAATTTATTTAAAAATCAAGTAAAGCTTATAAAGGGAAATGAAAGCAGCTGTGAAACGCCAAAAATATTTAGTAACAATCTTGTTTTGATAACTTACAAAGAATTAACGCCAGAATACATAAAAGAAATCATTAAAACCTAAAAAAACCGTTATATACATGCCAAATGATATCGACTTTCTACAGTTCCAAGATATTTATAAAAGCTTGATAACTAGTAGCAGAAATAGAACTTATAGGACAAATAAAGAATTAACAAATATTTTAGAATATTCTGATTTCAAGTCCATTGTTACAGAAATCCATTTAAATGGACTACACCAGGGGATAGAAAAAGTAGCAAAATATTTTAAAGAAAAATGTTATTACCCAAAATATCTCAAAGAAATTTCAAATATTATCAGTAGTTGCGAGCTTTGCAATCAATGTAAAAGTGACCACATTGCAAACCAACTACCATTCAAAGTTACGCCTCCGATATATGAAATCAGAGAAAAATATGTTGTAGACTTTTGGAAGTGGAACAATGAATTTTATTTGACTTTTATAAAACAGTGTTGTGATCAATTAAACATAAAAGTTGAAGTAACAACAGGCAAAACAGGCATAGGCGATATCGAGCGTTTGCATGAAACCTTCAATGAGAAATTGAGAATAATAAATACGTCGGAAGACAAAGAATTGAAATATTTAGAGATAGATCAAGTAATTTTTACCTATAATCACACAATTATTCATTCGACAACTAACGAAATTCCATATAAGATATTTTTTAATAAAAAGCCGCCAAAAAATGACCCACAAAAAGTCAAAGAAAAGAGAATTGAAAATATTAATAAATACAGGCAAGAAAAAGATATTGATACTAATTTCGTAAATGCGGAAAATTCAAGGAAAAGATTAAATAAGATATGTAATCCATTTAGACAAGAAAGATTGTTAAAAACAGAAGATGATGGGGAGCATCATATTATAAAGTTTAAAAACTAAAAAGTCAGAAATTATAAAAACCAGTTTAAAAGGAAAAAGAAAAAATATTGAAGAAATTAAATTTGATTATAAATTTTAGCTGTTTTTGTTGTATTATTATGTATTATCTAAATCACTTAAGCAATATTAGTAAATCATCTTATCCTAGTTATCTACAAAAAATAGTACACTAAAAATTATTGTAGGCAGTTTAACAAAATTGATTTAGAACAAATATGTATTAAATCTAAACGTAAGTACTTTAATTAATAAATATGTTCACTTTTAAAGTTAGGAGGAGTGATATGTATACGTATATATGTCGACTACATATGTACGTGTGTAACTCAACTCCTAAACGCCTCTCTCACACTACGCCTCTTATACTCAGAGATAGGAGCTCGTAGTGTGGGTGGCGAATAAGTAAGCTTATGATTAGGAAATCATTATTGTTTAAGCACTTGAAGTGAATTAAAGGTTATATAATTTGAGTTACGGAAGTATGTACACATATCTTAAGCATAAATGTTCCCAACGGCATACATAAGTTTTTCTTATCTTTTAATAGTTTAGGATCATTTCCGTTCCTTTACATTGCATGCAATAAATATTACAGTCTCTAATCAATATACCTGTTCAAATATATTGAACAGGCTTATATTCGCCAGTGTTGAGGCAGTACAAAGCAAATACATAAACAAACGAGATACATACATTTATATGAGGCACGTATACATTTGTATACAATACGTATGCACTCAACAATTAACAAACAAAGATATTTACTTAAGATAACATATTGACCTAAGATATGCATTTAGGCAATTGAATACAAATGTACAAAGTACATGTGCACTTGAAAACAACCCAATACCATGTAGCATAAACAATACCCAAAGCATACATAATTATATAAACGACTGTATTTTTATGTGTTAACGATAATGCACATAAATATTTGAAATATGATATCCGTTTCTATACAGATTTACAAAAATATCTTATTTACAATTGTTGCCGTTATGAACTGTTCAGAAATCTGAACATACTTCCCACGTTGAAGTGTTCACACTACAAAATAATTCAAGTGTTTATATGTTAATCTTGGGCATTTTAATTAAATTTTTCTTTATAAGATTAGCAGATCGAACTCGCAATAATGTTTCTTTCATAAGCTATTTTTTATTGTAATACATTTAAAGTTTTAATATAATTTTTTTTTACTAATATTAATAATATAGAATGGAGTCATGTGTAGAAGTTCACGCAAGTGCGGAAAGTTCTCTGATCGCCATTCACTTGGGAGTGGCCAGAAGCGATTATTTTACATATGACTCAAGCAGCTCACGACTTCCAGTCTTTGACCAAGTTTTCTCTAGGTACATAAGAACATCCGTTTGAAGCCGAGCTAAAGTGAGAAGGCGAAACATCCCCTGCATAGTGTTGTGCGCTGGGTTTGGGACCCGCCACGTAAAAAACACCTCCAATGAAAAATAAACAACAGCCTCGGATGAGAGACCCCCCTTTTGATGACGACCATGGCAAACGAAATAAGGACTACGAATTGAGGGCATGCACCTGGAATGTCCGGTCCCTTAATTGGGAAGGTGCCGTTGCTCAGCTGGTTGATGTCCTCGTGAAAATAAAGGCTGACATCACCGCCGTCCAAGAAATGCAATGGACTGGACAAGGACAAAGACAAGTAGATCCTTGTGGCATTTACTACAGTGGCCATATAAAGGTGCGCAAGTTTGGTGTGGGATTCGTGGTGGGAGAGAGACTCCGTCGCCGAGTACTATCATTCACTCCTGTGAATGAACGTCTAGCTACAATCCGCATCAAAGCGAGGTTCTTCAACATATCGCTGATTTCCGCCCACGCCCCGACGGAAGAGAAGGACGATGTGACCAAAGATGTCTTCTATGAGCGCTTGGAGCACACCTATGAGCGCTGCACCCGCCACGATGTCAAAATTATGCTTGGCGACTTTAACGCCAGGGTGGGCAAAGAAGGTATCTTTGGTACGACGGTCAGTAAATTCAGCCTTCACGAGGAAACATCCCCAAACGGGTTGAGGCTGATCGACTTCGCCGGGGCCCGAAATATGGTTATCTGTGGTACTAGATTCTAGCACAAGAAAATACATCAAGCTACCTGGCTCTCTCCGGATCGAAAAGCCACCAACCAGATCGATCATGTTGTGATAGATGGAAGACGCGTCTCCAGTGTTTTAGACGTGCGTACGCTCCGAGGTCCTAACATCCACTCGGACCATTATCTTGTTGCAGCCAAGATTCGCACCCGCCTCTGTGCAGCAAAAAACGCACGTCAACAAACACGAGGAAGGTTCGACGTCTAAGCTGCAACAGATAGCCGAACGATTTTCTACTCGGCTTGCACTCCTGCTCTCTGAGAGCACTCGTCAACAACTCGGTATAAGGGAACTGTGGGACGGCATTTCAAACTCCTTACGTACAGCTGCAACCGAAACCATTAGTTTTCGGAAAGTGCAAAAGAACAGCTGGTACGACGAGGATTGAGAGAAAACAGGCTGCCTACCTCGCAACGTTGCGATCGACTACGACACGTACGGGATGGGATAGATACCGAGAGTTGAAGAGAGAAGAGAGACGCACTTGCAGAAAGAAAAAGAAAGAGGCCGAAATGCGTGAGTACGAAGAGCTTGATAAGCTGGCCGACAGGGGTAATGCTCGAAAATTCTACGAAAAAATGCGGCGGCTTACAGAAGGTTTCAAGACCGGAGCATACTCTTGTAGAACCCCCAAAGGTGATCTAGTCACCGATGCCCAAAACATACTTAAATTATGGAGGGAACACTTCTCCAGCCTGCTGAATGGCAGTGAACGCACAACGCCAGGAGAAGGCGAACTCGTTTCCCCAATCGAATGGAAAGAGGTACGAATAGCAATTGCCCGCCTGAAGAACAACAAAGCGGCAGGGGCCGACGGATTGCCGGCCGAGCTATTCAAACACGGCGGCGAAGAACTGGTAAGGAGAATGCATCAGCTTCTTTGTAAAATATGGTCGGACGAAAGCATGCCCAACGATTGGAATTTAAGTGTGCTGTGCCCAATCCATAAAAAAGGAGACCCCAAAATCTGCGCCAACTACCGTGGGATTAGCCTCCTCAACATCGCATATAAGGTTCTATCGAGCGTATTGTATGAAAGATTAAAGCCCACCGTCAAAAAACTGATTGGACCTTATCAGTGTGGCTTTAGACCTGGCAAATCAACAACCGACCATGTATTCACCATGCGCCAAATTTTGGAAAAGATCCGTGAAAGGAGAATAAACACACACCACCTCTTCGTCGATTTCAAAGCTGCTTTCGACAGCACGAAAAGGAGCTGCCTCTATGCCGCGATGTCTGAATTTGGTATCCCGCAAAACTAATACGGCTGTGTAAACTGACGTTGAGCAACACCCAAAGCTTCGTCAGGATCGGGAAGGACCTCTCCAAGCCGTTCGATACCAAACGAGGTTTCAGACAAGGCGATTCCCTATCGTGTGACTTTTTCAACCTGCTTCTGGAGAAAATAGTTCGAGCTGCAGAACTAAATAGAGAAGGTAACATCTTCTATAAGAGTGAACAGCTGCTGGCGTATGCTGATGATATGGGTCTGACACTGAACGAGGGCAAGACGAAATATCTCCTGTCATCGAACAAACAGTCGTCGCACTCGCGACTTGGCTCCTACGTCACTGTTGACAGCCATAACTTTGAAGTTGTGGATAATTTCGTCTATTTAGGAACCTGTCTTAACACCACCAACAACGTCAGCCTGGAAATTCAACGCAGGATTACTCTTGCCAACAGGTGCTACTTTGGACTGAGTAGGCAATTGAAAATTAAAGTCCTCTCTCGACGAACAAAAACCAAACTCTACAAGTCGCTCATAATTCCCGTCCTGCTATATGGTGCAGAGGCTTGGACGATGACAACAACCGATGAGTCGACGTTGCGAGTTTTCGAAAGAAAGGTTCTGCGAAAGATTTATGGTCTTTTGCGCGTAGGCCACGGCGAATATCGCATTCGATGGAACGATGAGCTGTACGAGATGTACGATGACATTGACATAATTCAGCAAATTAAAAGACAGCGGCTACGCTGGCTAGGTCATGTTGTCCAGTTGGACGAAAACACTCCAGCTCTGAAAGTATACGACGCTGTACCCGCCGGGGGAAGCAGAGGAAGAGGAAGAGCTCCACTCCGTTGGAAGGACCAAGTGGAGACGAACCTGGTTTCTATTGGGATATCGAATTGGCGCCACGTTGCGAAAAGAAGAAACGACTGGCGCGCTGTTGTTGACTCGGCTATAATCGCGTAAGCAGTGCCAACGCCAATTAAGAAGAAGAAAAATAATATTAATAATTAATTAATTAAGAGATGCGTTGTAGGACTCACTAGTCCTACGATGACTGCACCAACAATTAAAAGAATTAGGTTATCAGTATTCATTGGTAATGCACCGTATGATGCCATTATAAGTCCAAGTGTTTCGAGTTTAATCACGAGACTTCTACGACAATCTCCAAGTGTAAAATGGTGATCTCTGCATCGAGTATTTCCGGCAACATATGCAAATCTACATTGTATTTGTCAGCCTTGATCCGCAATTCGATTTGTGCCACCACTTGATTTCTGAACGAGTTGAACATCTCAAGCTGGGATGACCGTGCAGGAAACTAAATTTACCAGACGTCCTTCGGTCAACAAAATAATATGATTACCATTGGATAGTGTATAACCATCGACTTGGGTTTTGATAATAATTGTCTCTTTGACGTTGCATTCAAAAATGCGACGTCAAGTTCACAATCGATATTACCAATATTACAAACGATCGCATCGTTGAGCATGTGTTCAAAATGTGCGCGAGTACTAAGTAGTAATGGTGGTTACTTCATAGCCGCTTGTAAAGCAATGATATAATAGATTTCGATGACAATAACGATTCCGCCGAAACTACTCAGAGTTTATGCACAACTTTTGCCAATATCACATAACCAGCAACACAACACACTTTGCCAGCAATCATCACAACGTTGGGTTATTTAATACCATAAATTTGCGACCCGCGGCGACCAAAAAGATTATAAAATTTACTCTTGGTCACCGAGTCGTTGACGTTGATAGCTGGCAAACCGAGATGTCTCTCCTTCACCATTTCATATAAATAGTGTTCACCGGTTGTACTCCTAGTTTCTTCGCTCAAACAATTGAAGCCCTTCGGGTTCGTGGGAACTTTTCATGCACTAAGTTGGTCAAATTACTACCACTAAGTTCAAGAGCTGACCATCTGAGAACAATAAGGTCTGTTCAATGCACCATAAGTATTATTCATTCATCAGGTCAAACAAGGAGTAGTAAAATGATCCTTTGAAGGGTGACAATGACCTAATCTTCCTTTATCCTCCTTATCGTGAAGCTGTTCAATAAGTATTTGTTGTGCAGCTGCTGAATCATTGGGATCACTTGTTGAGTATTTTAAATATTTCAGTGAATTTGAAATTTGCTTCCTTTCAACCGAATATTGAACTATATATTGACAATTCAATCCCACGCTGTCCAAGTCAAACCAACAGGCACTCTTTTTTTTCAAAAAAATACTGCATAACTTATTTTGGCGGAATATTTTGTTCTTTAAAAAGTAGCAATGTACCACTTTTAATATTTTGAAAAGGAACTTGGCATTTACTTCTTTTTTGGGGTTTATTATTTTTAAATTCTCTATCTACAGAGATTAATCTTCGTTTTGTTTGTGAAGAAGAATCTTCTAAGTCTATATTTTTCTTTTCGAATGGAAAAGCTGCAGTAAATTTACTACCTGCCCAAAATTTTAAACTATTACGAGAGCATTTCTCGTACTGTGTTTTTTTTTTGTTTTTATTAACACATCTTTCAAGGGATTCTATTTTCCTACACTTTTTCGTTGATTATCCAGCTTTTTATCTATATGTGCTACACATATAGCTCACCACAGTGAGCTAATTTTGAGCTTATGTTAGTTGATCCATATGTCAACCACCCAAAGACACTGTCCTGTAGTTTGTAATTCACGTTTGCAATACATATTTTCTCTTCTTTTAATAAATCAAAGAATATGTCCGCACCTAAAAGTAAGTCAATTTTACCCGGAACACCAAATGAAGGGTCGGCCAGTTTTATATTATCTGGAATTTTTTTACTTTTATGTATTCTGTGGGCACATTAGACACAATCTTTTGTACTACAATGGTGTCTAAATTTGTTTCGAAAGGATCTATTAAAGACTTTAAATGAATATTAACTCTTGCATTTGTATTTATCTTGTTTTGACCAACTACTTCAATAGTCATCTATTCTTTCCTGGAAGGAAGTTTTAATTTATTTTTCAGTCCTTTGGTTATAAGGTGAACTTGAGACCCATTATCTAATAAGGCACGTGCCTTTATAATTTTTTCATCACGGCCTTTTATACCAACAATTGCTGTGGTTAGCAGGACATGTTTAGAATTATTTTTTATCTCCCATTTTTAGTATTTTTAATTACTGTGCTTTTTGCATTAAAGGATGTGTCTTTGTGAAGCCATAAATGATGGTGTTTTTTACAAGTGAGGCAATTTTCGCCTTTACATTCTTTTATATTGTGCCCTGTTTTAAGACAGTTGGTGCATAATTTGTTTTTCATTACTGCATCCCATTTGTCCTGTGTAGATAGAGCTTTAAATTTATAACAATAAAATATATTGTGTGAATTATTACATCTCATTATGCATTTAAATTCTGCATTTTGAAATTTTGGTGCTGTTTTTGAAGCTTGTGCTGCTTCTATTGCATTCCCTTCATGATTCAGAAACGACTGTATTGAATTTAAGGTAGGTATATTCGTATTTAAGGGAATTTTCATACCTAAGTCTTAAATTGTTGTCTAATTTTTGCACAAGCGTATAAGTTAATAAAGCTTGTAACAAATTATCTGCAGACAAACTGAGACCTTCCAATGCTTGTGTACTTTCAGAAATTTTTTCTTGAATTTTTCAGTCACTACTGGTGCATCTAAAATTTGTTTAAAATAAGTATTTGCGAGTAACCTTTTATTAGTAAATTTTTCATTAAGAAGGTTCCAGGCAACTGAAAAAATTGTCGAGGTTGAAGGCAAATTTGCAGTACAACTTTCAGCCGATCCTCTTAATTTAGTTTTTAAAATACACATTTTATATGTGTCTGAAACATTTTGAGAGACTACGAGTTGCTCAAACAATTCTTTAAAGGTTTGCCACTGAGCGTAATCTCCTGATAAAATGGGAATGTCAACATGAGGCAGCGTAAAATTTAAAGCATTTTTTTTGCTAATTGATTTTAATTTGAGTTTGTAAAATCTATTTCTTAAATCATAGAATTTACTCGTTAATTCATCATTTTCGTGCTAGCTAATAAATTCAAGTACAGTATATCGAGTTTTTTCTATAAGTTTCTCTATGCTGCCTAGAGAGCATATTTCGTTTAATTCGCAGTTTTCAATATTCTTTTCTAATTCTGTTAATAAGAATTGTAGCCTGCGAACTAAACCAGGATTTGGAAGGCATTCCATTTTCTTGGGAGCACTATTTTCTTTAATTATAGCGATCAATTCGCTTAACTTGGCCTTCTACATCAATTTTAAAATAATTATTTTTTTTATTTTTGGGATCTTTGGACAATTCTAAAACTATCTAGGAGTTTTTCCAAATTTTCCAAATTTTCATTTATATCCATACTCATGGACTTAAAATGAAGTTTTTGCAGCTCTTTTGCTAATTTAATTTGGTTCTCCATTTTCCCAAAAAATAAAATAAATAATTATAAATGATATAAATAAGAAAATGAAAAATGTTCTTACCTAGAAAGAATGCTGAAAATTTGGTAATGAAAAATTTTTTTTTTTAATTCACATCGTTTTTGTTTTTTATTATTAAATTTTTATTTATTTTTTTTTTAAGATAAGTATAATATATATAATATATATATATATATAATTATCATTTTTTTTTAACACACTTTTTTAAATACACTTTTTCACAAGAAAATATATATCTAATATATAAAATTCTCGTGTCACGGTGTACGTTATTGAACTCCTCTGAAACCGCTCGACCGATTTTTGTGAAACTTAGCGTGCATATCGACTAGGGTGGAGAATCGGACAACATTTATTTTTCATCCTCCTAAATGTTAAGGGTGGTCCACCCCTACATTTTTTTAACTTTCCGCGAAGAAAATTAAAATTTTTTTTTCTGATACTGCCGAAATCGGTAACTCTGTTATCTTACCATCGTCGTACGTAGGTAGTCCACGTCACATGCAAGAATACATTCAGGATGCCATGACTTTCGTACGTGAATATGGACGACCGTGTCTTTTCATCACTTTTACATGTAACCCAAAATGGCAGGAAATTACATCGTTGCTATTACTAGGACAAAATGCAATACATCGCCATGATATTACAGCACGTGTGTTTAAACAAAAATTAAAGTCTTTAATCAACTTTATTACAAAATTGTATGTATTTGGCTCCACACGTTGTTGGATGTATTCAGTTGAGTGGCAAAGGCATGGATTACCTCATGCTCACATTTTAATTTGGTTGGTCGACAAAATACGTGCTGAAAACATCGACAGTTTGATTTCTGCAGAGATTCCAGATCCGTCTACTGATCAATTACTGTTTGATACTGTTACTGCAAACATGATTCATGGTCCGTGCGGAAAATAAAAAATAAATAATAATACTAAATAAAGATGCATGCCTTGCTCTAGGCTTGCTAGAAGACGACAATCATTGGGACAGTACGCTTGCTGAAGCAACATTAAACTGCACAGGATCACAAATTCGTCTACTATTTGCTATAGTACTGACTACATGTTTCCCGGCCCGAGCACAAATGTTGTGGGATAATCACAAAGATTCAATGACTGATGATATATTGTATCGACATCGTACAAGGTGCAATGATCTAACGATATTATTCAGTGATGCAATGTACAATGAAGCATTGATAGCTATCGAGGATCTTTGCATTGATATTGCGAATTTGCATCTGATTTACTCAACACAGATATCAGTCGTGAACTACAGTACGATACTGTAGAAATGGCAGGCATTGTTAATCATAATGTTCCACTAATTAATGATGAACAAAAAATTATTTACGACCGCATCATGCTGGCAGTATCGGCGGGACAAGGAGGACTCTTTTTTTTGGATGCACCAGGTGGAACTGGCAAAACATTCCTTATTTCGTTACTTCTGATCGAGATGCGATCAAAAAACGACATCGCATTGGCCGTTTCATCTTCTGGCATTGCAGCAACTTTATTAGATGGAGGCAGAACAGCTCATTCAGCATTTAAGCTGCCGTTGAACATTCAAAATAATCCAGATGCAGTGTGCAACATAAAAAAACAATCGTCTATGGCCATAGTGCTGAAACAATGTAAAATTATTATTTGGGATGAATGCACTATGGCACACAAATATTCGCTTGAGGCATTAGATAGGGCATTAAAGGATATAAAAAACAATGATAAGCTATTTGGCAGCACTTTGTTACTTCTTTCTGGTGATTTTAGACAAACACTTCCCGTTATTCCACGTTCAACGTACGCTGATGAAATTAATGCTTGCTTAAAATCATCGCGACTATGGCGTAATGTTGAAAAAGTACAACTGACGGTGAACATGCGCGTTCATATGCTTCAGGATCCATCCGCCGAAAATTTCTCTAAACAACTGTTAGATATTGGTGATGGGAAAGTTGATGTACATGAAAATACTGGATGCATCAAATTACAGACGGACTTCTGCACAATCATCGACTCGCAAAATACTCTCATCGATCACATATTTCCCGACGTACACATACAATATGCAAATCGTAAGTGGCTGGCAGAAAGAGCGATTTTGGCAGCTAAAAATGTGAACGTCAATGGGTTAAATTTAAAGTATCAAGAGTTGTTGCCTGGGGAGTTGGTGTCATACAAATCTATCGATGCAGTTTGCGATACTAACGAGACTGTGAATTATCCTATTGAGTTTTTAAATTCATTGGATTTGCCAGGCATGCCACCACATCATTTACAATTGAAGGTTGGATCTCCGATTATTCTGCTTCGCAATTTAAACCCACCACCGCTGTGTAATGGCACACGGCTAGTCATTAAAAAATTAATGAATAACGTCATTGAAGCCATCATCTTGAATGGCAAGTATGATTACTACAGATGTGCCAATTGAATTCAAACGCGCTCAATTCCTCATTAGATTGGCATTCGCTATGACGATCAATAAGTCACAAGGCCTGACATTGTCTGTATGTGGCTTAGATTTGGAAACACCATGCTTTTCCCACGGACAACTATATGTGGCATGTTCCCGCGTGGGAAAACCCTTCAGTTTGTTTGTGTTGGCTAAAGACGGACTAACCAAGAATATTGTACACTCTATTGCACTGAGAGATTAATTTTTTTTTTTCAATTGCCATAATTGATAGGATAATATGAATAATTATTTTTGATATTTAGAAAGCTATCAAAAATTGTAATTTAAAATATATTCGTTACTTTAATAAGAATTAATTTATTAACTTAAATAAAGCATACTTACATTGTTTATAATGCTTTCGATTATAAGTACATCCCCGCACACTTAGTAGTGGATAGTTATTTTCATTGAACTAAAAAAATGTTTCCTAGAAATAATATACATGGCAAAGCAACGTTTGCCGAATTAGCTAGTATACATATATATATATTTTTTTAAACACACAATTCTTCACGTACACTGCAATCACGTGCTTTAAAAACTACGGGATCACCAATTTGTTAAATTAGATGCGCAGGGTTTTAGTTATAAAATAGTACTCAGCTCTGGTTGCCCAGAGCTCCTTTATTTATAGAATTTCTTATCTTAATTCATGAATGCACCACATGCAGATTTCATACACATATCTTAATACTAATCTACTTTACATACGGAAGTATGTACACATATCTTAAGCATAAATGTTCCCAACGGCATACATAAGTTTTTCTTATCTTTTAATAGTTTAGGATCATTTCCGTTCCTTTACATTGCATGCATTAAATATTACAGTCTCTTATCAATATACCTGTTCAAATATATTGAACAGGCTTATCTTCGCCAGTGTTGAGGCAGTACAAAGCAAATACATAAACAAGCGAGATACATACATTTATATGAGGCACGTATGCATTTATATGCAATACGTATACACTCAACAATTAACAAACAAAGATATTTACTTAAGATAACATATTGACCTAAGATATGCAATTAGGCAATTGAATACAAATGTACAAAGTACATGTGCACTTGAAAACAACGCCATAAATATTTGAAATATGATATCCGTTTCTATACAGATTTACAAAAATATCTTATTTACATTTGTTGCCGTTAGGAACTGCTCAGAAATCTGAACAAAGGGTATATTTAAATAAAATTGCTTTCGAATAAATTTCAACCGCTTTCGAAAATTTTAAGGCGCCCGTTTACTAAATTTTTTCTCCTTTTAATAATTTTTAACTTCGCTTTTTTACTTTATATTACCTAAATTTCGCCTAAAAATTTTCTCATTTTTGCAAAATTTTTGCCAAAATTCAATAATTTTTCCCCAAGATTTTCCGCACACCTGCGCTCAGCTAAAACGCGCTGTTGCTTGCAAAATAAATCCAGCTGACGTGTCTGCGGTAGCATGAGCGGGCGTAAAACGGCTTCGTACTCAACATAACTGATACGCGTATTTGGCAACAACAGCGGCATGCCACATCCAGCGTGCCATATGTAATGCGTCTGCTCATACTTTATATGTTTGCGGCACGCTTGAGTTGCGCAGCGCACCGCCGCTGCAACAATGTAAGGTTGTTGCATTGCGCTGTAATTAAATGTTAAATGTAAAGTAATTGAGCGTGCGCGTGTATATGTGCGCATGTGTGTGTTAGCGTAAAGTATATTATACTGCATTCAATATGGCGCGCCGGGGCAAAATGTATGTGTGGTGTTGTTGTTTTGCAGCGTGTTGTGCGTTGATTGCGTAAAACCGGCTACATGCGCCAAGAAGTATGCTAAGAATTTCGGAGGAAATAATTAAATTGGCTACGCTCTGATACGCTGATTGTAATTATTTGCTCTTGTGTTTATGAGGAAAAGTACCAAAGTTTCATCGCGCTCTAAAAATATATGAATTTGTATTCATTTTGAAAATATGTAATATCGCCTTTTTTAAATAAAATTATTCTGAAATGTGTATTAGCTGCATTAACAAATTCGTGAGAGGCTCAAAGCGCGTTGACGCTTGAAGATTTTTTAGGGTCTTATGATCTCTTGTATATAATGTTTATGTATCACAATGGATCGATGTTCTAAGCTTTCTTATCCTAACATGGTATATATATTGGCTGCGTGTGTCTCGATACGAAGAGACTTCATCTTCCATCCGGACAACATGGTCTACCCATCGCTTTCATTAGATTTTTATGCGCTTAGCTATATCCATGTCGCGTAGAGATACAAACAGTTCGTATTCCGATCTTCTTTGATATTCATCGCTCACGAGTACTGCTCCAAATATCTTGCCGAGAATAGTTCTCATGAATGCTCTAAGGATTTTTCATTGCGATTCTACATCGCTGATGCTTCTAGGCCGTATAATTGGACGGGCATAATGAGACAAAGCGACATTTTAAATCGTCGGGAGAGCCTATTGATCCCAAAGTAGAACCTACTAGCAGGAGTTATTTTGTTCTTGACTTAGATTATTGGAGTTGGCCATTGTGTGTGGCCTCCAGGAACTTTGTCGTGCCTCCATTCACCACAAGACCAACCTCTTTCGCTTCTCTCTCTAAGTTGGAAAAGGCTGCGCTGATGGCTCCGTTGTTAAGCCCAACGATCTTAATACCAACTGCTCACCACAGTAGTATGGTACTTTCAGAGTAGACAGTCTAACTGAGGTTCAGATAAGCGGCACGTATTACATTTTCCCGCATTTTATTGAAAAAGACACACAAGATGAAATCATCTGTCTTAAATCTTGTCTGATATTGAAAGGTTCGGCGAGGCTCTTTCCGAGTTTGACGGAGCTGATGAGACAAAGGTTGAGTACAGTTTTTTCCATAACTATATGGGTTTTCCAGAGATATCAAATTTAGAAATGGTGTCTATCGAAGTCTGTCTAGTCGAAAACGGCGTTGAAATTGACAAAAAAGTGATGGGTGTCGATTTATTTATCAACTGGCTTTAACAAATTGTAAAAATCTAGTCTATGGTAGACTTGCCTTCTGATGCAATTTTCGGACTGCACTCAAGTTAGTCAGCATGTCAAGCATGCCTGCCTCATCTTCAAAGAGCTTTTGGCAAGCTCTAAGAGAAGAGAAAGCTTTGAAATGTTTTAAACTTTTTTGAATAATTTTGGAAAGAGAGCTTTCAGATGGATATTATCAGATCAAATTCATTGCAAACGATCAATTTAGAAGTTGAAATAAAATTTCAGTGTTAAAATATAAAAATTTTAAATTTCAAAAACTCAATCGTAAAATTTTCTTATTTAATATAGCTATTTTCTAAGACGTTTACTTTTACAAGAAATTACTTTTCTATCAAAAGCTTCGACGAAAGTTTACTTAATACATTTTCTTTTAGAAGTGTTCTGCAAAACCCTATTTGTGCTCAATTTGTCCCTTATATATGGGCTTTTCTACTTTTAGAACTCTTCTGGACAGAGATAGCTGCAACCTGCAGATCTCACAGATTTTAAAAACCTCTGAAAGCTTCCGAGAATTCGAAAATAGGCCGAACGGGTGTTACGTATTCATCCAGTTGAATTGTAGAGCTTCAACTGGATTAAATACTTTCAGTTTTCTACGCTTCAAAGCAAATTATCTGTAACTATTGAAGATTTGGCTTGAGTATATTGAAAATTACATTATATAGATAAATATATGTGTAGGAAATTTTAATATAATTTCTCTCAATTTTAATTTAATTTCATATAAATTATTATGCGAAAATCCAGTAACACTGCAAAAATATTAATTTCAAATACCCATATCTGCACTGCGGTATCTGTGCGGAGGTGTGAGTGAGTTTATGAAAGTGTGTATGTGTGAGTACATGTTTATGTGTCCATGTGTGTGTTCATCAGCGCCACTTCACTCGCTTTTGTTTCATATATTTACTTACTTACTATTTACATAGCTTAGCTCTTCCGTTACTTTGCCTTGCCCTTGTCTTCATGCGGTACTGCTTGTTTGCTCTTCTGCACGTAATAGAGTTCCTTCTATGTACTCGTAAATAAACTAAAGTGATTCTTTAGCAGCAGATTACTCTATGCCAGAAACTGCCTCTCTCTTCTGCTTCATCATCTTCTTCTTTTTAGTTTCCATTTTCATTTTCCATGTGTGCTTTGTTCGCGCGCAAATGTGTGTCAGCGAGTGTTGCTTCTCTATAAAAGTATTTCTTAAAATTGTGTTTTCTCATTGTTTTTACCGTTGTTGTCTTCGTCGGGAAATGTGACGTCGCGAAACTTTTTAATAAAATTCAATTTTGCATGCAATGTTCCTTTTAGATTTATTCGTAAAAGAATTGTATACGAAGAATGCTTACATAATAGTTTTATATATCCACTAAAACAAGTGCTGACACAAGCGGCAATGTACTACATACAAGTATTAAGCAAAGTTAAAGTTATGTCGGTTGCAAAGGTACAAATACAAAATGTAAAACGAGAAAAGCTGTCTAACTATATTATTGATGAAGGCAAGGGTTTTGTGTAGTTAACCCGCATATAATGGCTTGTCACAAAAGTCTTGCGGTATTCTTATTGAATCAATTCGGGTGGCACCCATATATAGAGCTTCTTAGTGACTCCAAGCTTCTTCAAATAGTTTATAAGGTTTCGACCAATTCAGCGATTTTATCGCAATTTTCGACGACAGGCCTTCCGGAGCGTGGCGCATCTTCGACCACCTCTACACTAGAACGAAAACGTTGAAACCATTCTTGTGCGGTGGAAATGGAAACTGTATCGGGTCCATAAACTGCACAAATTTTATTGGCGGCTTGAGGTGCATTTTTGCCTTTATCGTAGTAGTACTGTAAAATATGCCGTATTTTCTCTTTATTTTGCTCCATGTTGGTGACGCTATAATTCACGAACGACTTAAAATAAACGACAATCAATCAAACACGTGTTAGCGCGTGAAACGGGCTTTCCAAAAAGGTATAGCATGACCCGATGCGACGAATAAAACTAGAACTACGCGCTTTCAGCGCCAACTAGCGAAAATACCGCAAGACTTTGAAATAAGAAGGTTAAGTTCGAAGATGGGCAAAATCGGCCCACTGCCACGCCTACAAAATGACGAAAACCGAAAACCTATAAAATGTCATAACTAAGCCATAAATAAGGATATTAAAGTGGAATTTGGCAAAGGATCGCATTAGGGAGGGACATATTTGGACGTAATTTTTTTGGAAAAGTGGGCGTGGCCCCGCCCCCCAATAAGTTTTTTGTACATATCTCGGAAACTACCATAGCTATGTCAACCAAACTCTATAGAGTCGTTTCCTTCATGCATTTACATATACAATTCAAAAATGGAAGAAATCGGATAATAACCACGTCCACCTTACATAAATACAAAGGTTATGTTGAAAATCACTATAAGTGCGTTAACCGACTAACAAAAAACGTCAGAAACACTAAATTCTACGGAAGAAATGGCAGAAGGAAGCTGCACCCAGGCTTTTTTTTAAAAATTGAAAATTGGCGTGGCGTCGCAAACTTATGGACCAAAAACCATATCTCAGGAACTACTAATCTAATTAATTTTACAGCAAAATAAAAAAATATGTAAATGACGGATAATGAAATCTCGATTATCACTTTATCATGCGAGAGTATAAAATGTTCGGTGACACCGAACTTAGCCCTTCCTTACTTGTTTATACCTTTATTTGGCCGGTGTTGGAGATTGATAGAGCTTAGCCAGAGTTGAGCGATGGATTCATATTTTAATTATTTGTGGTATTCTTCTTCTGAGATATGCTACTGTTATCCTTAGGGTTATATACAAAATTTGTACAAAACCTGTGGAAATCATAACCTTTATACTGCAAAGTATTTGTTGTCCATGAGGACTGGTTGAGGAACGCACGTGGTGGAGATTTTTGGTGGGAACTCTCCATCCACTATAGCTTGCGTATACCAGCGATCTTTATGGTCTAGAGGGAACTATAAGAAAATCCTCCGAACTACTGAGTGAACATTGTCAATCGATTTACATGCGGTGCTGTAAAATGTAAAACTGGCAGGAGGAAAGGTGGAATAATCTTGTCAACACCGGTCTATTGCCCGGCATTTGCCGGACTGAGATTGAAATACTATGAGGGACAGAAGATAAAAGTATCTGCGATTGATATTAACCGCCTTATTAAATTTGTGGTAAATTCAAAATGCTTGGCGGATCTCTTGACGCACTTTTAGGAGCTTATGTATAACTGAATACCTGTACTATGGTCAGATATTAATAAAACTTTTTAAGTTAAATTTCGCGTGAAAACCCACTTGTCGGTATATTTTTTCTAGGTTTGTATGCCCGTCAGTGGCAGCTGTGCTAATGTCACATCAAAATAATTACTAGTATTTAGTATACGCTTGTCTTTCTGAAGTACATCAAGTGAATACGACGATCTTTACCATGAGAGAAATTATTCAATAAAGAAGTTCCAATAATTTTTATATACGAAATCTTATTTCTGGTGCCGAAACCTTCAGAATGTTGGAAAAGACCTTCGGTGATAATTGTCTGTCGCGAGAAGGTGTTTTTGATTGGTATAAATTATTCAAAGAGTTTACGACAAGACACGTTCAGGACAGCCATCAATATCAACTGATGATAAAAACGTCAATAAAATAAAGGAATTGGTGCTTGAGAATCGTAGATTAACAGTCAGAGATCTAACTAGCACCATTGGGTTATCCGAAGCATTTTAAAAGATCATTTAGGCCGAAGGAAAGTGAAAGAAATTGGTGCTTGAGAATCGTCGATTAACAATCAGAGATCTTACTAGTATCATTGGATTATCGGAAACATTTCGAAAAACCAGACTCGCGTTAACGTCTGTGAAACAATGTTTTCCGATCCCCAGGATGCCAAGCGATGAGTATTGGATCTATGCCTACGACCCGGAAACAGAGACCTATCGGCCAAATGTTGTCACACAGGAAGACGAAAACCCCACATCAACGTAAGTTGAAAATTAAGGTTCCATTGACAGCTTTATTCGATTGTCGCGGTCTGGTGCACTCCGAATTACTTCCGATCAGCTAAACTGTCAACAAGGAGTATTTTGAGTGTTACCCGTCGTTTTCGGGGAGCTTTTCGTAGAAAAAGGCCGGAACTATTGGCCGACAACTCTTCAATTTTGCAATACGAAAATGTACCGTCGCATACTGCATCGATATTTCGTGAGTTTTTCGCCAGTTTTCAATCAAAATTTTCAATCGAAACCATTTAGTTCCATGTGACTTCTGGCTATTCAGAAAACTCAAACGACCGTTCCGGCTAAGCCGTTTTAGTCAATTGAATTGCTACGCTCATTGAAGGTTATCCCGGAAATTGACTGTAACCACTATTTTGAGGATTGGAAAAAGCGTTGGCACATGTTTATTGGGGTCAATAAGGATTACTTTTAAGGCGACGACCCACTTGGAAAATAAATTAAGGTACTTAAATTATGAACAAAGTCTTATTATGTTTTGCTCATAGCACTAGATCCATCGGTTGTTTATTTTTTAATCTAATCTTTTGTTCCAGATGTTGTACAAATTTTGGCCCTGGAATACATATACCCAAGAACTCCACTTTATTTGTAATCGATGACTCTAACCAAGAGCCGAATCATTCTGCCATTCAGATTGAAGAGATCTCTTTTGTGGTATGAAATAAAGGTCTTAAAAAAATTTTAAAACTAATGGGCTACAACCGAGTAGTCGGGTCGTTCATTGAGACAAGATAAGCTTATCCTTCTTCCATAACTGAGCTTATAGTTTGAGAACAAGACTTACTTTGTCTAACATTAGCTGTTTTCCTGGACGTTTGAAAAAATATTTATGAAGTAATACTATCTCTTCGGTTTCTATGCCTTGTAGATCCAAACTCGGTATTGTTACTTATTTCCAGAACTCTCGTGTATCCAAGTACCAGTTCTCTATTTCTCGAGACATCGTGACAGGCAACAGCTCGATACGACATATTATTAAACATTCTATTTCGTAACAAACTTCGAAATAGACAAACGCTTGTGTAGGCTGTTGCGTCTAAATAACAAGTTTCTGAAGCATCTGGCTGTTAATATGCTGAAATTTATATTGAACAAGTAAGGAAGGGCTAAGTTCGGGTGTCACCGAACATTTTATACTCTCGTATGATAAAGTGATAATCGAGATTTCATTATCCGTCATTTACATATTTTTTTATTTTGCTGTAAAATTAATAAGATTAGATCAATTTGTGTACTTTGAGTATTGAATTGTATTTTCATTTATTTTAACTGTATTGAGGACTATGTAAGAAAACAAAAACAATCGTTTTTCGAAGTTATTGCACATTTTATTTCTTACATGAATAAGATTATACAGGTTTGACTTAGAAGTAATAAGTATTATATATTTTAATAATTAAATGTTATATTTTTAAATTCTAAAGATATGTTTTTACAAATAGCAAAATGTATCCTACGTACATTTCATTTCTTCTATATATATGAATATGTATATATTATACAGAGAAGGCATCAGATGGAATTCAAAATAGCGTTATATTGGAAGAAGGCGTGGTTGTGAACCGATTTCACCCATATTTCGTACATGTCATCAGGGTGTTAAGAAAATATTATATACCGAATATCATTGAAATCGGTAGAGTAGAGCCTGAGATATGATTTTTGGTCCATAAGTGGGCGACGCCACGCCCATTTTCAATTTAAAAAAAAAGCCTGGGTGCAGATTCCTTCTGCCATTTCTTCCGTAAAATTTAGTGTTTCTGACGTTTTTTGTTAGTCGGTTAACGCACTTTTAGTGATTTTCAACATAACCTTTGTATGTAAGGTGGGCGCGGTTATTATTCGATTTAGTAGTTTCCAAGATATGTACAAAAAACTTATTAGGGGGCGGGGCCACGCCCACTTTCTCAAAAAAATTACGTCCAAATGTGCCCCTCCCTAATGCGATCCTTTGCCAAATTCCACTTTAATATCTTTATTTATGGCTTAGTTATGACACTTTATAGGTTTTCGGTTTTCGCCATTTTGTGGGCGTGGCAGTGGGCCGATTTTGCCTATCTTCGAACCTAACCTTTTTATGGGGCCAAGAAATACGTGTACCAAGTTTCATCATGATATCTCAAGTTACAGTTTGCACGGGCGGACGGACAGACAGACATCCGGATTTCAACTCTACTCGTCACCCTGATCACTTTGGTATACGTAACCCTATATCTGACTCATTTAGTTTTAGGACTTACAAACAACCGTTATGTGAACAAAACTATAATACTCTCCTTAGCAACTTTGTTGCGAGAGTATAAAAATCAATGAGAATGCTCTATTTACTGTAAATAAGATACTGTCAATATGGATTTATCGGTAGTTCGATAACTAATAGCGGTGCAAAGAAATGCTGCAGTTAAAATGAGTTCGAGTAAGACCTAACAAGAGATAAGCGACCGTTGGACTGTTTGAAAAACTATCGATCCAAGTTGGTCGAATATGTCTGTCTGGGGCAGATTCATAACGGGTTATGGTCTATCAACCTCAGCCTCAGCAAAGTAGAATGGTTGTTAGGCTCAAGACTTTTAGTAAAATCGTTCAGTCAATGATGGAGTAGAAGAATTTGTATGTAGGTAACATTTTTTGTCTTGAAGATAGGTATCTCTTATCCTCCAGGATATAACTCAAAACAGAGTTGAGCTTCCCTTTGAACTACAATCATTTAAAACTTGAACATAGAAGAAAGAATTTTCAACAGCGATAGAAAATTGCAAATTATTATAAGCACTGCCAAGCTCAGGGAAGCTGTGGTTGAGGGTTGGGTTATTCAAACCGATCTTAACAGTCACTTGCGTCACCATCCTAACCTAACTTAACTGCCGCCAAAGCTGCTGTCGCCTTGTTCTTGTTCAATTATATTCTTACTCAAAAACTAAAAATACAATAGCAACAGCAATAACTAAAAAGTGTAAAACTTCACTTACTTCTCTCAACTGCAATTGTCTTCTACGTAATATTTCCTACTTTTCAATTCAATACCCTTTTTTTCAAAATTTTCTCCAAGTTTTATGCACTTTTCGGATATAAAATATATTTAGTTCAGATGCGTAAGGATGCTTAGCTACTTTTTTCGGTGTTTTATTTTTATGCATTTAATGGCTGCGCACTTGAATTGCAACTGTCATGATACATACTTCTGTGCCACTATTGTTGTGACAGCAGTAAGTTGATGATTTTGCTGGCTCCTTTTGAAGCTGTGCTGTGTTCCACTCTCCTGTTTTCACGCATCACACACTTTAGCCTGAACCTGAGCAGCAGCGGCAGTAGCTTTGCTGGTTGCAGCGCATAGTTTGGGAAATGCTAAATGCACGTCCAGAGATGCTAGGTTTAGTACAGACCCATTTAGAAAACTTATGTCCGAAACGGGAACTGAGTTCTTTGGAATTTGGGCTGCAAGTCTGCAAGGAATATGCAAGGTAAAACTCTTTGGGGTAGCGCCCAGTTTCCACCACAATTGGGTCCATTTGCACAAAACCGTCCTAAACTAACTCGTACTTGCGCTCCAAAACACTATTCGCGGAACATTTTCTGATATTAAAAATTTGTTAAATAATGCTGTATTTTCGCAGTATTTAGCAAATATCAAGTAGTTGTTAAAAATAATTTAGCATGTTCCCGTTGTATGAATTAAGTGTTTTAGTCTTTTTTAGTTTAAGTATTTTTTATTTATGATTAATCGACACGGCGATACAACTCGCCTGTTCCACGTCCACCATTTTATTGATTCTTACTGCCACTTCACTCTGATCTCAAGCTGACGTAAAATAAATTAGGTGCATCGATCGACCCAGATGCGTTTTCCCGCGCATTTTTAGAAGAAGGGGAATTGACAATGGAAAACATCGGAGAGCATGGAAAGCTGTTGCTAAGGGCTGACTCTTGCCTGCGCTCATCTTCTAATGTATGTACCATATGGTATGTATGTATGTATGTAGGTATGGATGCACCGATTGCGTCGGTGGTTTAACCCAACGCACCACACAAGAGGAACAGCACCTTCTATAGCACGCTGCTACACGTCACGTTAACTTATACACTTACGTTTCCACGAACGTTTTATGTCTGATACGAATATTTTCACGAATAATGGTTACAGTTAATTTTCTAACTTTTGAAACTGAACTCTCTCAAGACCTCAGTGCTTCTGTAATTTGCAACTGCAGCTGTTGTAATTTTTCTCAAACTGAAGAAAATGATGGGTAGGTTACCATGAGCATTTTCCGATAACAGAACTGCAATGCAGGCCTTAAGCTCGCTGATAACGCCTCTCGCGAGCTCAGTAAGCGTAGGATTGCGAAAGCAATCTGGCAGAGTGGAATGCAAGTCCATTGAATACTCATAGCAAGGTTCACATAGCGACAATGATAGTTGTTGACGGGACCCTATCCGTTGTTTTTCACGAGGTAAGGCCAGATATTGCAGAGAACACAACTTGTTAAAACTGCAATGAGGGAGATGAGATAAAAACATTTGGATGGAGAAAGTGATTCTCAAATTATTTCAAAACTAGACCATTAGTTGAGGACACAGCTCTCTTTAGAGCACTAACAAGATAAATATCTGAGCTTATAGTCGGCGCAAGATTTTCTCTGGATTTTTGCGATTAGCAAGTAGCCTTTGAAAGTCCTGTTTCTTGCAGCTTCAAACTATGTTATCAATACGTCTTTCACTTTTGAAATTATATCAGAAGAAGATATATTTCTAGTAAGAGGCTTAAATTATGAAGAAGACCGAAGATCTTGCGGAAGCCTGGTCTACTTTTAATGGGCCAAAATTACACAAAACTTAGCAGTTATGACCACATTATTGCAAAAATATGTATGTAAATCTTACAAGATAACTTATAGCAACATTAATTTCCAACAATATGGAATCCATCATTCAAAAATGCCCATTACCTCAAACTATAGACATCGAAAATCAGAAAAGCATGCGCTGTGATATAGGAAGCGTCAATTGGGTATAACCATCAGCGTTTCACATATAAATTTTTGAGTTCAATCCAAAAATCACGTCACTGAGCTGTAGTCTCCGAAAAATATTGAGTAAAAATGTTGCTTTGATTTGATTCGGAAATGTGACGATACAATCCGATATTTTAAAACCGAATTTTATGGAAAATGTTGAAGTGTCTGAGCTAAATCTGCTTATTGAAAAAGTGGGCATGAACGAGTGAGTGACAATCGCTTTGACTCATTTGACGTTGCACATCACTCGTGTCAAAGAGGAAATGTAAAACTACAAAAGAAAGAAGGTTTATCGGCGTACATTAGACCTTTCTTGTAAAAGAGTGGCGATCTCCTGGGAATATTTATCATTTATTTATCTCGTGTATTTCAGCTATTTATTTCCCCAACCGATTATCGTTCCAAATTCGGTTCAAAAACTTCCTGTCACCTTCAGCAATTACTAATTTATTATTCTCCAACGTCGGTCTCATTACTACTGACTTCATTTCGGCTTAGCTTGTCATCAGTTATGTCGGCTTTTGTTTATTTGCAAAGTAATAACCTCATCGAACATAGGAGCCGCGAGCGGATAAGCCGTCAGAGAGCCCGGCGCCTAAAAAACCTTACGAATATTTTTGTTCCTACTTAGCATTTTGTTGTAGCAAGCGACTTGGTTGCGGACAATAGGTAATGAAAATAAAATAAATAAAAACAACAGTTACATGTTGAGCGGCGCGTCAGCGGTGAGGAATTTCTCACCTAATGCCGGTTTATTAATGTCACTCAGCCAAGTTGCCGGCTTGACGGTGCTAAGTAGGTAAATTAAGCACCACTGGGTTCAGCGCGCACTACCGAAAACAATAACAACAAGTAAAGAAGGGCTAAGTTCGGGTGTCATCGAACATTTTATACTCTCGCATGATAAAGTGATAATCGAGATTTCATTATCCGTCATTTACATATTTTTTTATTTTGCTGTAAAATTAATTAGATTAGATCAATTTGTGTACTTTGAGTATTGAATTGTATTTTCATTCATATGTATGTATTATACAGAGAAGGCATCAGATGGAATTCAAAATAGCGTTATATTGGAAGAAGGCGTGGTTGTGAACCGATTTCACCCATATTTCGTACATGTCATCAAGGTTCTAAGAAAATATTATATACCGAGTATCATTGAAATCGGTAGAGTAGAGCCTGAGATATGGTTTTTGGTCCATAAGTGGGCGATGCCACGCCCATTTTCAATTAAAAAAAAAAACCTGGGTGCAGCTTCCTTCTGCCATTTCTTCCGTAAAATTTAGTGTTTCTGACGTTTCTTGTTAGTCGGTTAACGCAACATAACCTTTGTATGGGAGGTGGGCGTGGTTATTATCCGATTTCTTCCATTTTTTAATTGTATATGTAAATGCCTAAAGAAAACGACTCTATAGCGTTTGGTTGACATAGCTATGGTAGTTTCCGAGATATATACAAAAAACTTATTATAGGGCGGGGCCGCGCCCACTTTTCCAAAAATATTACGTCCAAATATGCCCCTCTCCAATGCAATCCTTGGTGCCAAATTTCACTTTAATATCTTTATTTATGACTTAGTTATGACATCTTATAGGTTTTCGGTTTTCGCCATTTTGTGGGCGTGGCAGTGAGCCGATTTTGCCCATCTTCGAACCTAACCTTCTTATGGAGCCAAGAAATACGTGTACCAAGTTTCATCATGATATCTCAATTTTTACCCAAGTTACAGCTTGCACGGACGGACGGACAGACGGACGGACGGACATACAGACATCTGGATTTCAACTCTACTCGTCACCCTGATCACTTTGGTATTTATAACCCTATATCTGACTCTTTTAGTTTTAGGACCTATAAACAACCGTTATGTGAACAAAACTATAATACTCTCTTTATCAACTTTGTTGCGAGTGAAAGTGTGAGGAAGTGTGGTCCGGGCATAAAGTAGCCACTGCCATATTATACCGCCAGAATGCCAACAAATGAAGGCCACAAAAGCAAAATTTTCTGTTGTGCTTGGCAACAAAAAATGCTGATTTGCATATGCTAAAAACTGAAAGAATGAAATGTGCAACAAACCGGCAAAAATAACAATATGAACGGTTACAAAGCAGATTAGTGCCTTTGTCACGAAACGTGCGCCTAGCAATAACAATAATATTCATAACAATTAACGCTACTATCGGCAGCCAAATAAAATACGATCATTAGGCTGGCAAATGGACGTGCTGATGACCGACAAAACCGAACAAACGACAACTGGCGGCTGAGACTATTGACTACAGAGTAAAGACTGTTGTTAAAAGATGAAAAAATATGTGCGGTAAGCAACGAGGTGACCAAAATATGACAATAAAACTTTACCTTGGCCAATAATCTATACTACATTCTGTGAAGGTATCTTGCCAGGAAGAAATATCGCACCGATCGTTTCTTCTCTTCGCTAATTGACTCAAGTTGAAGATACCAAGTGTAGCCAAGTTCTTCGTCACCTGATCTCTCTAACTCTTCTTTCTCCTCTGCTTTTACCGGCGGTTACTGAATCGAATATTTTCAATGCTGGAGTGCTCTCTTGATTCCCTAAACTTTTTCAAAGTAGCCGCATATCTCGTATAGTTCATCGTTCCATCGACTGCCTTATTCGCTGTTGCCAATGCGTAAAATACTGTACATTTTTTGCTAAACCTTTCTCCCGAATACTCCTATAGACGACTCATCGATATTGTCAGAGTTACTAAATATTTAGTGTCTTCGGGATTAGAAAGAATATGCTTACAGGTCTGTTAAAACAAAAAAAAAAAGATCGCATTGAGTCGAAAAAAGCTTCGTAAAAGTGCAAATCCCAAAAAATTGAATGAAGTAATAGATATGATAAATCAGCTAAGTCAGTCGTAAATATAGTTCGAAATCTTCAACCCTCATTTGCTGAAGTAGATATTGGCTGAGTTCCCCCGTATTCAACTCAAGTACAATGGAATTGGATGGTGTGAATTTTAATGTTGAAAGTATATTTTGATTCCTTCAGTTAATTTCTCTAAGTATTTGTGGGTTCTTGATAACCTCTGTAAGATACCATAAATCTTTATCGCAGGTTAAAATGATAAAACCTTGTTCCTTACATTGTATATGGTGGTAATACCCACAATATATATAATATATGTATATCAACAACGAAATCATCCATCAAACGAAAACCGCATATTTGCATGATGAAAGTGAGCCGGCTTCTTTTGTCGCAATATTGCGGCCCTTCCTCTGTACTTTTTCATTTGGCTCCATTGCTTTTCTCCTCATTTCCTTTCATTTTTTAATTATTCGCAACAACACCAAACGAAATGAAACATCTGCAGCCGAAGTGCTGGCGTGCGGTGAAATGCGGCGACTTTTAATACACAGACGCACAAACATACATATGGCGAGTAGTAACGAACGGCTGTGACTTGAAGCTGGCTACTGATTGTGGCAGTAGCAATAAAATGCACACTGTCAGATGGCGCGAATGCAGCTCTGGTATTGCTGTAGTTGCTATATATCAGTGGTGGGCACGCCTCAATACTACTACATTTTACGTTTGCGCTGCACAAACATTGCTATAGATTTTCGTACGTACCTAGCGTACGTGTTCAGCCGCTTTCGTGTGCGTGTGATATTTTTCGCAGTAGCAGAATTATCAGCCAAATACGCGTGTTTGGATTTTTATTGCGTTGAGCGCCACTGCTATATATACATATAGATATTATATACATACATATACATATATACATATCTGGTAATGCGCTCATAATTCGGCTTGGCATACGCTTGATGCCGACGCTGATAAAAATTAATTCGCTTACGGCTTACTTCGTAATACCGAAATTATGGTGTGAAAAACTTTTATATTGCGTAAAGACTTTTGGCTTAACAAATATCTTCCCCAGTAAGCTAGAGTGCGGTAAAAATTAATTGGAAATATTTACATACATACAGTTGCTCTCCTTCAAATTTGAATCACGGTATGACTTTACGGACCCAAATTACAACAATATACAACAAATTAAACTCTTCACTGGGAGGAGCTTGTAACACCTGATAGAAAAAATCGTCTGCAAAGTATATACATAGATATGTATATATAAATGATCAACGTAACGATCTCTGACGATTTAACCATGTCCGTCTGTCTGTCATTATATGCGCGAACTAGTCCCTCGTTTTCGAGATATCATTCCGAAATTTCGAACATGTCTATTGTCTCTAAGAAACTGATCATTTGCCGAAACTGTGGATATTGGACTACAGTATGGTATAGCTTCCATGCGAATCGGAATCTAGTATTCGTATGGAAAACTTTCTGAGATTTAACATGTATTATTGCCAAGACAATTAAGCCATCTCTGAATTTATTTTTATCAGATCTGATCACTATAGCATATACATATGTACATATGTAGCAGCCATAATAACTAACCGATTAAAATTAGTCTAAGGAACATGTTATACATATGAAGGGCATTATAAGGTCTGTACAGACGAGGCGAATGTGGTTTCTTGTTTTTCTTTTCTTGCTTTTATTTGCTCGCTCGCATTCATACTGCCTCTCGCTCTTTTCTTTACTTCCTTTTTTATTTCGCACTACATTCAAACGTTAAACGGTTAATATGATAGCACTACATTTTTATTGCCGAACTTTAATGAGTTGCATTCCGCAAGCAAATGCATTCCATGTACACTAATAAGTAGACATTAATCTTCGAATGCATTGTGGAGCCCAGCAGTACATCCTTCAGTGGTGCTTAATTGTAGTGCAAAGGCAGGGTAAAGGTTATTATTTGAAAGATTTTACGGGATTTTTCATTGGAATAAATTTATATTTAAACATTTAAAGTGAAGGTAATGAAGTAGGAATTTTCAAAGTATTTTTTGCTCTGTATTTTCTCGAATTCGAGCTAAGTACTCACTTTTGATTGAAAGGGTTTTCTTATCAAGAGGGGTAGCTCTTTAGTTGATACAGTTCTTTATTCATTCCAAAGTTTTCTTTTATGAGGATGTGCGAATTTGTTGAGTTTCGGCTTTTGTGCATAGAAGTGCTTCGTATATTTAAAAGGAATGTAGAAATAAAAACGGTCGCTTACAGGAGACGACGAGCTGAGTCGATTTAGCCATGTCCGTCTGTCTGTCCGTCTGTATATGCACGAACTAGTCCCTCAGTTTTTAAGATATCGTTTTGAAATTTTGCAAACGTCGTTCTCTCTTCAAGAAGCTGTTCATTTGTCGGAACGGAATATGGTATATATTATTTTCTAAGGCAACAATGTAATCTCCGAAGAAATTGTTTAGATCGCTTAACTATAGCATATAGCTGTCATACAAACTGAACGATCGGAATCAAGTTCTTGTATGGACAACTTTCACATTTGACAAGATATATTCACGAAATTTGGTATATATTATTTTCTGTCTGTCCGTCTGTATATGCACGAACTAGTCCCTCAGTTTTTAAGATATCGTTTTGAAATTTTGCAAACGTCGTTCTCTCTTCAAGAAGCTGTTCATTTGTCGGAACGGAATATGGTATATATTATTTTCTAAGGCAACAATGTAATCTCCGAAGAATTCGTTCAGATCGGTTAATTATAGCATATAGCTGCCATACAAACTGAACGATCGGAATCAAGTTTTTGTATGGACAACTTTCACATTTGACAAGATATATTCACGAAATTTGGTATTATTTAAGGCAACAATTCAATCTCCAAAAAAATTGTTCAGAACGGATTACTATAGAATATATGTAGCTTCCATACAAACTGAACACATAGTTACTAACAAAAATGCACCTATGAAGGGTATTTAGCTTCGGTGCAACCGAAGTTAACGTTTTTCTTGTTTTTATATGAACTAAGTAGCTAAAATCAGGAAAATTGTGGGATGTGGCAAAAGTTCACTCACATGTACATGTTTCTACAAGTTTCGAAGTCAACTTGGTACTTTTTATTTAGAATAGAATATCTAAACTAGACTCTAACTATGAAACTTCCCACTTATTAAGAATTTAGTATTTTTATTCACATTACTCTTGAACTTAAAAAGGGATGTGTTATACGAGGTGTGTTCAAAAAGTATCGCGAATTTTCTGTTTTTTCAAGAATTATTTATTTATTCATGAATATCTATTTCGTCCCCTTCAAAGTTATTCCCATGAGATATTATACACTTGTGCCAACGGTTTTTCCAATCTTCGAAGCACTTCAAAAAATCATCTTTTTTTTATCTTCTTCAGCTCCTCCTTCGATGCCGTCTTTATCTCGTCAAGAGAAGCGTAACGTCGTCTTTTCATGGGCCTCTTCAGTTTAGGGAACAAGAAAAAGTCACAGAGGCCAGATCTGGGGAATACGGTGGCTGCGGCATCATTAGTGTGTTGTTTTTGGCCAAAAAGTCGCGCACAAGCAACGATGTGTGTGGGCAGGGGCGTTATCGTGGTGCAAAAGCCAATTTTTGTTCTTCCACAAATTCGGGTGTTTCTGGCGGATTGCTTCGCGCAAATTATTCCTTATTGACCGTTCTTCCCTGTGACAAGAACTCATGATGCACCACGCCCCTGCAATCGAAGAAAACTGTCAGTTTCGATTCGCGAGACTTTTTGAACACACCTCGTACATCGTATTAATCCAGGTTTAAAGAGCCTTTAAACTCAAAAAGAAATTGTGAATCGCAACAAAAGCATATCGCATTTGCAGATTTCTACGAGTTTGGAAACTTAACTTTGCAGTTTGTGTTCAGAATTTTGAAAGAATATTTGCCAACTTAGAAAACCAACGACTTGCCGGTGGATATTTCATTTTTTCCAGTAAACTTTTGAGCACATTACTTGAAAGCTCGTGCGTTTTGGTATTTAACTATTTTTTTTAGAACTTAGCCATTTCTTTAGCCTCATAAATCTGGCTTCGTGCCATTCATCGCCGCCTCATGCCTCTCGAGTTCAAGGTCTTTGTAATATTGCACAAATATTGTAAAGACAAGATTTTTATTTCAGAATTCCGCAGTAAGGCCTTAAAGCTGATGCATCTAGGCTACAGACAATGATAATGACTCGGCAGAAACTTCGAGAGCTTAGTAGATAGTTCTTATACTCTATGGGGAAGGATTTTTCTGTAGAGGAATTCATCTCAAGCGAAGATCCACAGTCTGAGTTTTTTGCTAATTACAGCACGGGTTTCTACTTGTATGAATGGCTTTATGAAATTACAGTTAAACGAAACCTCTCACTCAATGCAAGAGCTGAGGACTTCTTTTTTTTTGCAATCAAAAATTTGCCACAGCTCAGAATTCAACCAGCGATAATTAGGGTGGGTGTCCCTGCTAAAATGTTTGTTATTTCAGAAGCACCCCTTAGCCGAGATCCCATTTTGAGAAAGAAAAGCAGAGAGTTGTTGCAAGAGACTAAGTTTTGTCTATCTAACTCTCTTTAAACTTGGTCGTTTGTTATAGTTTTTATTATTATTCACTTTTCACAGCTTTGTATGCATTCGAAAAAGCTTTTCACTTAAATTTCTCTTTGATAAATTTTTCCAACCCAAATCAACACACTTAATGACTCACTGCGCAGTCCAATCGCTTTTGTTGAGTTTAGGTGAAATTTCGAAATCTTCGACTTTTTTTCAACTATGCCGCACCATTTGCTTCTGGTTTTGTGCATAATTACAAGTGTTTATCCTTTTATCTGGATGCGCACCGGCCCACTTACACGGTGGTAATAACAGGCGGTCCACACTTTGCCTTTTCACAATTTCCATGCGGGACTAATTTTTGGCATATGCGTGCTCATTATTTTGAGAAAAAATGGAGGAAGTGGAGAGGGGGAGTGAAAAGAGTGCTTGGAGTGTAAGAAACAATGAAAAATCCTTGGAAATATAATAATAAATCTTATTTATAAATAAGAGCAACGGCTTAGCGCGGGAGAGCGCGAAGTTAAATGGGGGAAATCCCTGTGCTATAAAATAAATTTGCAGCCACTGTTGGAAACAAAGCGGGGTAAACAATGAAGCTTTAAAAAGCTCATCAATTTTCAGCAAAATCATGAAGCATCACCTTACCTGCAACTGCTTCAAATGTTCACCATAAACCTAATAGTTGTCAGTGCAGCCGATTTCTTGGCAACTTTTTTGAAATATAAATAACAGAGACACTTTGTGTTTTTTTGACACTTTGTATAGGGGTTACCGGGACGATTAAGTCATGTCTAAATGATCCGTTTTATAGAGACGTTTCCATACGGAAATGTAAATATTTTCTGCCATAAGAATTAAGGAGGTTAGCTCGATTCGATTAATTTCGAGGATTCTGATATCTCTCCATTTTTCCGTCTATCCATCTTTCCGTGTCTCCATCTTTTCATCTACCAAACTCAGCTAGCATCTTCCAAGCGAAGTACTAGGCATAGATATGATACAGAAAGCGAATATTTACAGGTAGCCCTACTAACCTTGTGTTATTTTATTTATTTATTTATTTTTTATTTATTTAAATGAGAGCTAATTATTAATAATTAATACACAGAGATTAAGCACTGGCTACTAGGGCCTTCGGCTATCTATTACAATAGTTATGTCTAATTAAAATTAAGTGTATAATTAATACTTAGTGTTTATTTGCTTATAATATTTAAATGTTATTTATCTTACATATCTTAAGAAAATTGTTGATAGCATTCATGTTGTCAATATTTGGTGTTTTCAGTAGACGGGAGGGTTCCCTGTTTCCAAAGATGGTTTTCCTTTTTTGTGCTAGTGTAGTGCAGTCGTTAACTGAGTCGTTTGGATGATTGCAAAGTGTGCAGCTAGGTTTTTCCGTTTTGTTCAACAGATAATTGTATGTTCTTAAAGTGTGACTTAATCTAAGGCGCACAAATATTTTTATGTATTGGCAGGAACAGTCGGATGGGTAGTTTGGCTTGACACCAGTGGGATTGTGTTCCTTGTATTGGTGTTGAAAGTTTATCCAGTCTCTAGAGTTTGACTCGTAAAGCTCTTTTTTTACTAGGTTGCGAATATCTTTTGATGTGACGTGTGCGTACGAGAAAACTGGTTCTCTACTCGCCTTTTTGGCGCGATCGTCTGCAAGTTGGTTGCCTCTAATACCAGCGTGTCCAGGGATCCACATGATCTTGATTATGTTTTTGTGTTTGTATAAAATATCTTTTATATTCTTGATCAGTACTGAGTTATTTGTATCATTCAACAGCGCGGTAATTGTCGATTTGCTATCACTGCACATGATGTGTTTTTCTTTAGATTGTGCAATAAATAGCACCGCTTCGTATATCGCAGCCGCTTCAGCTGTAAGTATAGAGCAGTACGGTGGTAAAACACCGACGGTTATAATGACACCTTGGTCGTTTGTCACTGCAAACGAAGTGTGGGTGTCCGATTTTGATCCATCGGTGTAGATAATTTTCCACTCTGGTTTGTAAATGATTACTGCGTCGTTAAATAGCTGGTTATATTGTTCTGCGTTGGTGGTTGATTTTTGATACTTGAATAACGTACTTATTATGGATGATTTTAACGTCAGCCAGTGAGGATGAGTGTTCTCCTTTATTAATTGTGGTGTTGATATTATGTCAAGTTTTTCTATAATGTTTATACATTGTACGATCGTGGATAGTTTTTTGGTGGCACGATATGTTTTCATCGCATTAAACAAAAGGGAGTTTTTGCACTGGAGGAGCTTTGGTATGAGCATCATTGTATTCTGCTTTGTTCGGAGATGGATGCTGGGTAGACCTGCTTCAGTTAAGACCACTTTGGTTGGAGAAGTAGGGAATGCGCGAATGCTCCTTTTTACCGCTATGTGATAAGGGGTTTCAATGAGTGCGAGATGGGATTTAGCACAGTGTCCATAGATTGCGAGTCCAAAGTCTATTTTTGACAACATCAATGCTTTTACAATATTTACGAGAGTTGAGGTATGGATATGACAGTGTTTTGAAGAGAGAAACTTTATAATGTTTAGTCTATTAAGTAAACTTAATCTAACATATTTACAATGTTCCTTAAATGTTAGTTTTTTATCAAAAATTAAGCCAAGTATTCTTAAAGTTGTAGTGTGAGGAATTTGTGTGTTTTCGAAGGATAGGTTAGGGAAGGTGCATTTTCTTTTTCTGCAAACGTGAAATGTTGCGCTTTTGCTTGCAGAAACTTTTGTTCCTGAAGTTTTAGACCATTCTGCTATTTCGGTTAGGATGTTGCTAAAAATGATTTTTACTTGGTTTAAATTTTTTAAAGCCGAAAAAATTAAAACATCGTCTGCGTAGATGATATGATCTACACATCGGTATGAGGTTATTAAGTTGCTTAATTGGTTAAAGGCAATAATAAATAGTGTTGTTGAAAGGGGAGATCCTTGGGGTATGCCATTATGAAGGGGGTATATGTTGGAGTTGTGGTTACTAACACTTACTGTAATCTTACGATTTGAAAGGAATGACTTTATTAAATTATACATTTTATCTCCAATGTCCCATTTTTTTAATTCTTGTAATACCGTATGAGCTCCAATTCTATCGAATGCTTTCTCAAAATCTAGACTGAGGACGGATAAGTGATTTTTGGTAGATATTGTTGTTGTAGCGTGGTGTTCAAAGTAAAGAAGTGGGTCAATGACGCCAAGACCACTTTGAAAACCAAACTGGTTGGGGCTTATCAGTCCTTTTTGTTTTAAATACCACATGAGTCTTTTTGATATAATTTTTTCCAAAACTTTGGCAATGCAGGGTATCAAAGAAATAGGTCTGAAGTCTGAAATTGAGGCACTCGATTTGTTGGCTTTAGGGATGGGAATAATTGTAGCTTTTTTCCATTCTTGAGGTACAATACCCTGCTTTAATATGTTATTGTATAGGGTTATAAGTCTGATTTTTAAAGAGTATGGAAGATTTTTTAGGAGGGGGTAGGAAATTTTGTCTGATCCAGGGGTTTTTCCGGACATTTTGCTGATAGTAGAATCGAACTCTTCTAATGTGATGGGAGATTCTATCAACGTAGCTTCGAAACACGGGGATGGGTTGTGGTATGTTTGGGAAATGATTTGATTAGAAAGTGTAATAAAATTCGGGTGAAAGTTGAAATTTTTGGAGTTGTTTGACCATGTTTGTGCAAAGTTTTCTGCAATATGCTGCGGATCGTAAATGGGACCTATGGGAGATTGAATAAAATCAATTTTATTTTGTTTATGTCCTCCTGAAAGAGATTTGATGTCATTCCATATTTTTTTAGAGCTTGAAGTGGGTTTTATATTAGCTGTTAGTTTTTCAAGGGCTATTCGTTTAGCAGACTTTAGTTCTCTTCTGAAGTTAGAGTTTGTTTTTTTGTATCTAATTAAGTTTTCAGTTGTTACGTTCTGTTTGAATTTAGACCAAAGAGCTTGTTTTGTATTTCTCAAGGTAGTTAATAGATTGGACCAATATGGTAGTTTAGCGGAAAATTTTTTTGTGCTAGTTTGGGGAATGGAGATATGTGCAGCGGATCGAATAATCCTTTTTATTTTTGATGCTTCTGCGTTTATGTTTTCTGATATTATTTCAGCACTTGTTGATGTGTTGAGAAGGGAGCAATATTTTAACCAATCAGCTTTATCTGTAAGAAATTTTGATCTCGGCTTAATGATGTATTGCATCGGTGTGATGAGGGTAGTTATGATAGGAAAGTGGTCGCTATTGTGAAGGTCTTCTAGAGTATAAGAACAGAGTTTATGGGCTATGGAAGCTGAACAAAGAACGATGTCTATATGAGTGAAAGTTTTATGGGAGGAAAAGTGAGTTGGTGATCTATCATTAAGAACAAATAAGTTTTTTGAGAGAATAACATCTTCCATTATTTGGCCTCTTCCATTTGAGAAGGTAGATCCCCATAGGGGGCTCCAAGCATTAAAATCTCCAATGATTATTGTGGGTGCAGGAACAGCGTTGATGACACCTATAAGTTCTCCTGCCGTAAACTTTTGATTCGGAGGGATGTAGCATGTGACTATGGAAAATTTGAAACCGATGTTAATTTCTATTGCAATGGCGGAAATGTTGGAAGAGACTGGGATACGTTTGTGTTTGATATGTTTTTTGATAAACAGGGCAATGCCTTGTTTAGCTGATTTGTTTTGTGGTAGATTATGGAAATAACCAATGTATTTGTGAGGAGTATATGCCGTTTTATTTGCTGGGAGGTGAGTTTCTTGTAATGCAATTACGTGTGGTGAGAATTCATTTATGAGTATATTTAAATCTGGATAATTGTTAAATAGACCTTTCAAATTCCACTGGAGAATTTTCATAGTCTATTTTGTGAGGGGGGTTGTGTGGGTAATGGGGCGGCGGGAGTGTTACTGAGTTGGGTGATCAAGTTTGAAATGAGTGAGGTTGTTGCGTTGTAGTCAAAAGATGTTACAGTTGAGTCTTCGACTGCACTTGTTGTTGGAAACGAGTGAGTTGAATTTATTTGATTTATAGTGGTTGTTACATTTTCTTCGTTGTTTGTGCTGATCGTTTTAGAGTTGGAAGTTGTAGGCAAAGTAATAGAGGAGAGCGAGATTTGCTCTTTTGTTTGAGTGTTTTGTTGATTGTTTGTGGGAGTTATGTTTGTCGGATTGTTAATAACGTTAGCGAATGAAGGAAATGAAGAATTGAAAACAGGTGGTATTTGTGCTTTATGGATATTTACTGCTTCGCGGAAAGAGCATTTGTTGTCTGTTTGAATTGTTATTATATTCTTTATTTGGGTGAACTTTGGACACAGTTTACTTGAGGCTGGGTGATCGGCAGAACAGTTTGCACAGAGAGTGCGAGTACAGGGTGAGGGATTGTGGGTTGGTAATGCACATGTATCGCAAGTAGGGACCTTATTGCAGCGTTTTTTTGTGTGACCAAGTAATTGACAGTTTTTGCATCTCATAGGATTTGGATAGTATGGTCTTACCTTTGTTGTATACGATGAAACATCAATTTTTTCCGGTAGGGAGTAGCGATCGAAAGTTAGGAGGACTACACCACTTGGAGTTGGTTGGCTATTTATGTATTTCGGAAATTTATAAATTGATATGACACCCTGTTCTTGCAAGTTTTCGATTATTTCATTCTCTGGAATATCGTTTAGGCACGGAGCGTAAATGGTACCTTTGCATGAGTTTAGATTTTTGTGGAGCTCAATTTTTACACTGCATATCCCAAAGAGTTGCTTTGTTGTAGTGATTTTTTTTGCAATAGTGCTATTTTTAACTAGGAGTAGCAAATTACCGTCCCTTAGTTGACTGATTTTTATTATTTCAGAGCTAATATGTTTCAGGGCTTTGTGAACGGCGAAGCAGGAAAATTTATTCAACGGCTTATTTGCATCACTTGAACTTACCACTATATATTTAGGACTGTCTTTAATTGTTGTTGGTAGAGTAGGAAATAACTCTTCATTCGATATAGGGTTGGCTTTTTTTTTTCTTTTTGGTTGAGGACTAGAAGATAATAGGGCGAACCTATTATTTTCTAGAGCGGTCCCCCAAGGGGACATGTTTTCACAATTTAATTTAATTAATAGGAGTCAGTAAATAAGAGCAGGCTTATTGAAAATAAGTTGCGAAAAGGAATGCGAAAATGTAACTTGCACTGGCGAAATTGATTAACACAACGAAATTAGTGATAGCACAACCGTATGCGTCGAGTGACAGTCGAAGACTGAACCTTGTGTTAATATTTGTGAGATCACCTCTAGCAATAGAAAATCATTTCAAATGCCCTTAATGCTAGCGGCGATTTCGTCATTCATTATCCAGAATATCGAACTTTCAATATACTTATACCACCATTCAAATATATATACTCCAAAGCGAAGGATTGTGGTGTGCGCTGGAGTCGCCTAGTACCAATTGGGTGATATCTGGTTAGGGAGTATGTCATAGAGCGGATGTATACATCATATTTTTGATCTCGCCAACACTTCACCGGATAGGTATGTCTTGACATTCTAGTGTAGTATCCCTTGATTGTTGTGAAAGACTGCAGTTCTTATAACAACTCAGCAGCTATTTGCTTTGAATTCTTGCATCGCTATCGATATGCTTTTCCTTTTCACAAAATTGACTATTTCCTCGATCTTGCTCTGAAGTCCGTTACCTTTAAATTGTAAGAGACATTAACAACTCTTTAACAACTCTTACAATTTAAAGGTAACGGTCTTCAGAGCAAGATCGATGAAATAGTCAATTTTGTGAAAAGGAAAAGCATATCGATAGCGATGCAAGAATCCAAAGCAAATAGCTGCTCAGTTTTTCTAAGAACTGCAGTCTTTCACAACAATCAAAAAATAGTGTTAACGCTGGGAGTAAGGGTGCTTACCACATAATGATGTTGTTAGCAACGCAAATGGAGGTAGTTGCATGTCCAGACTTCTAAAGGATAACGTAGGAGGACTTCATAATTGAGGAATACACAATTTGAACAAAAATGCAGTTATGCCTTGAATGTCCGGATCGGTGTTTCGAAATAATGGGTTTTTCAATAGCGACGTACAAAAGTAAATTATTATTTTTTACTACCAAAATTCGGAGTTAGTGGACCTCAACTTTAAGAGCGAGTTTTCAATAAGAGCCCTACAAAAGTTGTTTAAAATAAAACAAAAATAGGTTAGGATATGGATGAAACTATTCATTCCTGTAAATTTACATTTGTACGTACTCCTTAAGTCACGGAATTACGGTTTGGTTTATGAGCCGACGGCGATACTTATTTCGTGATGATCACGAACGGCACCTTACTGTTAATGGGAATCGCAATCCCTCAATGACAACCAAAAATTTTTGGACCGAATAGGATGATATGGACTTGGACAATATGTGATTCCAACAGGTCGGCGTCATAAGTCACACTCCGAATGTCGCACTCGATTTGTTGAAAACGTAGTTTGGATAACGCCCAGTCAATCGGCCACCTCGGTCGTGCGATTTGACGGCATTAGACTATTTCTTGTAGGACTACATCAGGTCTATGGAATATTGCAACAAGCCAATGGTTGATGAACTTCGTACGAAGAACGAACGGGAAGTTGCAGCAGTATCGGCCGATTTATGCTTGAAAATAGTCGAAAATTGGGTTCAGCGTCTGGACTTCTGCAAGCGTGCCCGTGATGGCCATTCAAACGACATCGAGTTCCATACATAAAGGCATTGAATGTACTTTAACAGGAATAAAGAATTTCATTAATTTCTTAAACCGTTTTTGCTTAAAAAAAAACTTTTGTAGCGCTCTTATTGAAAAATCCGTTATTATAATGAACGACTATGTTAGGATTTACGATATTTATTCCATATCTCATGTATTCTTGCGATATTTGATTCATATCTTTGCACTTTTCGGTATTGGACCGCCAAATGTTGACAACTGACATACAATTCGGTATTTTTGCACCCGTTTTTGAAGTAAAATCTTTCGATTTCAGGCGTTTAAATAATTATACATCGATAAGACTGAATTTTCGGAAGTTAAAGTCAAAGAACTTATTTCATACCAGCTCATTCTTTATTAAAACTTTTTACCATAATAACTGCACTACTCAGGGAGGCTATTAAGTATTAACCACATTTAATATGCAATTTGTTTAAATTAATTTTCGTCAATTCGGTACCGTGTGACCACCTGTTTGCGGTTAACAGACTCTCGCAAATACATATGTATGTACACGTACTATTGGCATTCACTGCTTATAGCATTTTCACAGCTGGTTGCCGGTTAGTAGGCTCCATAATGCCCAGCAAGCATGAACTGCAGCGATAAAAACAATAACAAAAACCACAACAACAATTATAGTAGTTAGCTGGCAGTGGTATGTATTATAAAAGCAACAACAACCAATATAACAATGTATAGTTCAATTAAATACTGAGCACATTATCGGTTGAAAACAATGAAATCGCTACAACAATAACAATATTAACATGAATACACACCTGCAGTCATATAACTGTGGTCACAATCACAGCTACAGTTATGGTGTAACGGTAGAGCCTGCTGCGCACCGAACGCCGTTAATCATTAACGCAGTAAAAGGCTAGTGCTGGCGGTCGCAGCGCCCATAACGCCTATTGCCGGTTTGTTGCTCCAGGCGGCACAGCTATTTAAGCGAAACGCCGCTTGACGCCCGTGCCAATATTATGTGTTGTTTGTTTATTTGTCGTGTTTTGTGATTGCTGTTGCTGTGTGTCTGTGTATTCTATGTGTCCTTCTCATTAACGCAGTTATCAGCAGCTGGCGCTTATTTTTGTTGTAATATTGTCCTTTGCGCGTTCAATTAACATGAGCTCAGAGGATCTAAAAAGTTAAAAAACGTGTGTTTACTTTTTTATTATAATAGTATATTAAGAAGCCAATTAGTATAATCTTTCGCTCCTGGAACTCAAAGTACTTCCTTCACTTTAGGAATTTCGGCATAGATGTATTGGTGAATTTCCGTTAAATTTTATGAAAATAATTCTTTGCATCCTTAAATAATTTATCAAGTTCATATTTACTCATAAAATAACAAGAGCTTAATAACTAAACGAATGATGGCCAACCTTGAAACCTCACTTCGTCCAGCTGACAGATTGCTCAGGCTTAAATTTGGTAAACTATAGCGCTCTCTTAAAAATTTCTTTTATATTTTCCTCGTTTCTACTGTTATTGCAGTTGTTATAGCCGCAGAAAACATTTTGAAATATTGGTATTAGTCCAAGGGTCCTTAGTCGAACCCTAATAAGGGTTCGCTTTTTTTTACTTAGGCCTGATTGTCTTAAGAAAGACCCTATTTTGCTGTATGCAGAGAAACCTGTTCTCTTATTGCTGGCTTGATAGTGCAGGACTTATCATACTTTAGGATTTAATAAAGCAGCAGACGCAGGCATCTTCTTCACACCGAAAATACCGACAACTGAGCGCCACAAAATAGTACCGAGCCGAAATTGAAAAGCTTAGTTAAACCTTTTTTTTGCAACGGTCTATCTTCGGAAAAATCAATTCACAATACAATGAGCTCAGATGGAGGCTAAAATGAAACAGCTTGATGTTTCTTTTTTAAACGGTCCTATTGAGTACGTGATGATCAGTGTGTGAAATGTAATAGTTCATCACTGACTAGTTACTGTCTGGAAATCTTTATACTCGAAGTTAAAAATCGCTAGTAGTCATAAAAACATGTGAGGGATTTATAGCTTTGGTTAATAGTTTTTCTTGTTTATTCTTCATAACAAAATCACCTTCTTCTTCTTCTTTACTGGCGCAGACAACGCTTACACGATTATAGCCGAGTTAACAACAGTGCGCCAGTCGTTTCTTCTTTTCGCTATCTGCCGCCAATTGGATATTCCAAGCGAGGCCAAGTCCTTCTCCACCTGGTCCTTTCAACGGAGTGGAGATCTTCCTCTTATTCTGCTTCCCCCGGCGGGTACTGCGTCAAATACTTACAGAGCTGGAGTGTTTTCGTCCATTTGAACAACATGGCCTAGCCAGTGTACATAGTTGCTGTCTTTTAATTCGCTGAACTATGGCAATGTCGTCGTACATCTCATACAACCCATTGCATTGTCAGACCCATTTACTTTACTTTCTTGTCCAGTCTGGAGAAAGAAGTATTAACGGCACGGGTGTTAAGGCCGATGATATCAATATCATCGTCATACGCCAGCAACTGTACACTCTTATAAAATATATTAAGTTCTGTAGCTCGAATTATTTTCTCCAGCAGCAGATTGAAGAAGCCGTACGATGGAGAGTCGCCTTGTCTGAAACTTTGTTTGGTATCGAATGACTCGGAGAGGTCCTTCCCGATTCTGGCGGCGCTTTTGGTGTTACTGAACGTTAGTTTGCACATCCCTATTTGTTTTGCGGGGATACTAAATTCAGACAACGCGGCATAAAGGCAGTTCCTTTTCGCGCTGTCGAAAGCAGCTTTAAAATCGACGAGGAGGTGGTGTGTGTCGATTCTCCTTTCACGGGTCTTTTTCGAAATTTGGCGCATGGTGAATAACTGGTCGGTTGTTGATTTGCCAGGTCTAAAGCCACACTGATAAGGCCCAATCAGTTTGTTGACGGTGGGCTTTAATATTTCACACAATACGCTCGATAGGGGCTTATCCCACGGTGGTTGGGTAATTGCTATTCGAACTTCTTTATGGTCGGGCAATGGAACGTCTGCTCCATCGTCATCGATTGGGGAATCGGGTTCGTCTTCTTCTGGCGTTTTACTTTCATTGCCATTCAGCAGGCTGGAGAAGTGTTCCCTCCATAATTTTAGTATGCCCTGGGTATCGGTCACTAGATCACCTTTGGGGGTTCTACAAGTGTAAGCTCCGGTCTTGAAACCTTCTGTTAGCCGCCGCATTTTCTCGTAGAATTTTTGAGCATTACCTCTGTCGGCCACTTCTCAAACTTTTTATACTCACGCATTTCAGCCTCTTTCTTTTTCTGTCTACAAATGCGTCTCGCTTCCCTCTTCAACTCTCTCGGTTCCCTTATACCGATTAGTTGACGAGTGCTCTCAGAGAGCAGGAGTGTAAGCCGAGTATAAAGTCGTTTGGCTGTCTGTTGTGATTGCAGCTTCTCGACGTAGAACCTTCCTTGTGTTTGTTGACGTGCGTTTTTTGCTGCACTGAGGCGGGTGCGAATCTTAGCTGTAACAAGATAGTAATCCGGGTCGATGTTGGGACCTCGGAGCGTACGCACGTCTAGAAAACTGGAGACGTGTCTTCCGTCTATCACAACATAATCGATCTGGTTGGTGGTATTTCGACCCGGAGACAGCCAGGTAGCTTGATGTATTTTCTTATGCTGGAATCTAGTACTACAGACAACCATATTTCGATCTCCGGCGAAGTCGATCAGTCTCAACCCATTTGGTGATGTTTCCTAGTGGACGCTGAATTTACCGACCGTAGTGCCAATGATATCTTTTTTGCACACCCTGGCGTTAAAGTCACCAAACACGATTTTTATATCGTAGCGGGGAAAGCACTCATAGGTGCGCTCTAAGCGCTCATAGAAGGCATCTTTGGTCACATCATCCTTCTCTTCCGCCGAGAACCTCGCTTTGATGCGGATTGTGGCTAGACGTTCATTCACCGCAGTGAATGATAGTACTCGGCAAGGGAATCTCTCTCCCACCACAAATCCCACACCAAACTTGTGCTCCTTATAAGGCCACTGTAGTAAATGCCACAAGGACCTATTCGTCTCAGTCCTTGTCCTGTCCATCGCATTTCTTGGACGGCGGTGATGTCAGCCTTTATTTTCGTGAGGACATTTACCAGCTGTTCGCAATTCGTAGTCCTTATTTCGTTTGCCATTGTCATCATCAAAGAGAGGGTCTCTCATCCGATGCTGATTGCTCATTTGCCTTCTTACTTTAGCTCGCCTTTAATCGGATGTTCTTAGGCTACCCAGAGGATACTTGCTCAAAAACCGGAAGTCGTGAGTTGCTTGAACCATAAGTAAAAGAATCGTTTATGGCCACTCCCAAGTGAATGGCGATCAGAGAACTTTCCTCACTTGCGTGAACTTCTAAACCTAACTGCATCCTCCAAAATCACCACAAAGTTCAAAAATACTTCAGAGTTGGAATGCTGTTCGTTACTATTATAATAACAAAAAAATTTTACATTAACAATATTTAACATATACATACATACATAAGTACACGAAATAGCTGTCTGAGGAAGAGTCTTCGTATGTTCATTGCTACTTATTAAACTGTAAAAGCTAAAGCGAGATTCTTTGTGGCAAGCGGAATATAAGGTAAAATCGAATAAAAATTCGTCACTTTGTTTGTGTTGTTGCACCTTGCATTACAAAAATATACAAAATAAAAAATATGTTCTCTTTTCAATGACATTGAAGTCAAAGTGCAACAATTCCCCATTGCTGCCACTTGCATTTGTTGTTGCTGCTTTTCCAAATTCAACTTCAGTAACCGTAAATTTGCAGGTATTAAAGCATAAATGGAGACCCCAGCAAACATACATATACGTGGACATATGAGAACGCTTAACAATTTATCAGCTGCCGCAATACTAACCCCACTTTGCATGCAACAGCACAGCATGGCTGCATTGAAAGTGTGGATTTGTGTTACTTATGGCATTGCTGACATTACCTTGCAAGCGCGCATGGCTGCCCGCGGCTAGGCAACAGCTCCTGCTGGCACTGACATGCGTACATAGTACGTACATACATACATACATATGACGTATAATGATTTTTCGCGTTGCGTAAACATACGTATGTACGGAAAGCATTTGAGGCAAGCAAGCGCTGATATGTATGTTGCAACAGCTGTTGACGCATATACTTATATATGTTTTTGTTATTTTTGCGTATGCGCTTTTCTTGCTGTTGGAGCGCGAAAGCAAATTGGCGTATTTTAACTTTGTTTGTGCTCTGTTGCTGCTTTTCTTGCTGTACTGTAGCGGCTGTCGCATTGTCGCCGCCAGCAAATACATCATCAATTCACATTACGTATACGCCGAATGGCACCGGACCCAGCGTGTTTGTGTATTCACAATTCGCAATTTTTGCCGAAATATTTTTGCCACCGTTGTTGTAACAGCCAGTGCAGTTGTTTTTGTCGCTTTTATTAATGTCCTCAACGTTCATTTGCTTGCCGTGAAAGCTGTGTCACATAATTTTAGCGAATGATTATTGTTGCTGCGGCATGCCACGCATAATGATGCCATTTCTGATGCCATTTCTCACTCGTAGCTGCATTCGCTCAGTCAGGTTGGTGTCCACTGTTGCGTCTGCACGTTGAGTGGAGGTCGAATTGATGCGAGGTAAACAGGCAGAAGGCAATAATGGAAAATTTCGCAGGAGCATAGCATGTACATATATGTGTACCAAGTGTGCATGTTTGTGTTACATTCGAGCTGATTTAATTATTGCAATTGGTTGCTCAACTCATTAAGTAAGTAGGCGAACTATAAATATTTTTAAATTTAATATCACATAGTGTTTTCAATAAATCAGGAAATTGACCAATTATCAGATATGTCAAGTTTTTACAATGTGGTTACATTTTTTCCACAGCCGTGAAGTCATCGAAAACTTGCCTCACACGAGTTGTCTATACATCCCTATTAACGACGATAACATCGAAAAGTTTCGATAATTATAGTTACAATTATAATCACATCGGGCCTCGGACGTGGAGCAGAAACCGTCTTCTTTTTCTTGTTTTGAGTTTTCGGTTCATCCATCGGTGCGTCCATTCACTTCCCTGTTCTTCTGCCTTCCGTTCTTTTGTAGGTATGTTTCCTTCACTCCTCTTTCACGCAGTGGTCCTCTTTTGGACTTTCTTTTGGCTGGCTTTCTCTTTTGGCATGGTCTTTCTGCTGCTCATCCTCGCGGGGCCTTTTTGGATCTGAATCTCCTCCTGTGTGTCTCAAAGGAACATTTCGCCTGGTTGCTTTAGCTTTGTTATATTCCATTTGGGCGCGTTCATGGAGCTTTGTGACAAAAGTTAGCAGATTCCGGATCTAATTGTTGATCGATCATTGAGGCAGTTTCATTGCTTCCGTTAGACTCTTGATCATATCTCCCAATTTAGCCATAATGTCCCCTCCTAGTTGCGTTAATTCCGCTCGAGGCGTGCTGTCTTGCAGCGCTGGTGGCGACGATCTCGCTCTTTCAGGCCTTTCCACGGTGAGGCCCTGTTTCGGTGATCGCATCAATCTTGGTGCGCGTCTAAAGGGATTAGCTTCGACGCAAAAACTACTCGGCGTTCTTCTGGATTGTTCCGATTCTGGTATCTTACTGCCAGGGCTTTGAGTGCCGCTGCTCGTGAAGCAGTCTTGTACACTGCTGCTTTTGTGTTTGTTATCTATATTTAAATAATTCTCCATTTGTTTGTTTTTTACAGCGCATGGTGTGTAGGGGGGCAGGCCGAAATAGACAGGAACGGGTGTACCCTCGGAAACCATGCTCATACCCCAGTTCCCTGAAGCCTGTCCTTCGCTTTACCAGTCCCGGAAAACACGGACGGACCGGCGCTCGCCCGTGGCAACGCAGGCAACTACCCCTGCGCCCAATGCACACTCCCTGACCAGGGACCGAAGTGGCTGTTTACTCATACACTACACGGCTAACACCTCGGTAGAGCAAGCTCAGATCACCTTTTCCATTCTGCAAGCGGAAGACATCGCTGTCCAAGGACTCCCAGTGCGTCGCGCTGTGTACCGGTCAAGTTGTAATATCAGCCGCACCTAACATGGTGAAACAGACGCTGACCAGGAAGCCGCCCATTATGGGTCCGTGGCGCCTATATTTTGTTTTTCTTTCATCATGTACAATATGTGGCGTTGTCGATTCGCCACAGTCACAGACACACAGTCGTTTTAACTTATTTCGCAACTAACCTGCTACTACAGGCCGTTCGGCTATCGGCGACCTGCCGACTCCCCGGTAGCTTAGAGCATAGCTAGAGCGCCCAAGGTATGGGTGCGTGCGTCTGTATGCGCCAGGGGATGCGCCTCCAGTGCCGACCGGATCTGTAGCACCGACCACCCAAGCGGTCGATTAAAGCGCTATCGCCGCTTACTCTATTGGCCGCCGGACGGAGCGATGTCCCCGTAACGATCCTGAGTCAACCGATGTGGCCCTGTACCGATCCGTGGGTTTAAAAACTCGATACTTCGACCGCTGGTCGGCTCAAGAAAAAACGCAGTCCCCAATACTGGTACAAACACCAGCACCCTTTTGGACACTCCCTTCATCGGGCAATGCGTATAGGCAAAAAGTATTGCTAATTGGGCCACTGTGACAAGGCACGAATATTACGCTAAATAAATAAATCAGCGCGGTAGCCACCAGACGCACACACATATGCAAACAGGCGCTTGATTCGAGAGCACCATGTGAATGATTACAGACACTTAGCTGATGGTGAGCCCTGAACAGTGATGCGTTGTGACCCTAAATATGCCACAAACTTTCAGTGCTCTGTTGCCGTTTAAACGAAAACTTCCACCACACTCTTATACGCAGATTCATTTGTGGGAGTTTGTTTTGGTGTGTCGTAAAAGTTTGCCAACTACAACTAACATTCCTCACATTAGCACACAGCCACAGACACGAGCACACACCCATGCTAACTTAAATATGCTGTTAAAATACCATTGTAGCAATGTGGGACTGTTGCAGCGGTTAAAGTGGTGGCTTGCAATAACTTGGCAACATTTTGTGAAATTCAATTAGGTGGCTTTAATGTTTAAATGCGCGTTCGCAGTGTGGTCGACTTAGCTGTAAATGTTGCATAGTAGTTGCTTGTATACATATGTTATGCTCTATGCTATTTTCTTTTAATTAATGCTCATTTAATCGAAGTATTTCACGATTATATTTTGTTTGCGTGCCACTTGCCACATGTGACATATGTACGTATTTCTGTTGAAAATAAATGTTATTTTTTTTTTGTTGGTATCCAGCAGAATGTGATTTTCAGACTTTTTCAGAAAAATATTAGGTTATTGCGACTAAATGTGATCTATAAAAGAAATAAGTGATTGGAATAAGTCGGAAAATGGAAATAAAGAAAAAGACCGCCATGCACAAAACCAAAAAAATAAGCCAAAAGTTATTGAATAACTACGCAGCTAGTTCTAGCTTATAGAGTTCAAATGTAGGTAGCAGGCAGGTGGTAGGTAAATTGGATGTCTAACGAGCAGGCCTTTTTGATACCACTTTACATCAGTACGAATAGTTTTATCTGCGAAACTAAGGTAATATTGCCCCTGACCGATTAAGATTTATTCCACCGAGACTCTGCTTTATTAATAACATTTTTTCGATTTCAATAGCCAAGGGCATATTAAGTAATTCTTTCTCTTCCAGAGGCTATTTGTGAAATGGTGCTTGCTCACACTAGTTCTTCTGCTTTACCGTCTAAAATACTTTAGAGATCTCAAATCCGCCTGGCTGTCTGTACATATAAGTACATTCCTTGTAGTGAGCACACTTATTGGGTTTATTTAATATCTGCTATATCCGCTTGGAGGAAACTGAAGTGGGGTGGTAGGCGGAAAGGCGAAAGTACGTCACCTCCCAGTCTGTTAAGTTTACACCGAAACCACATTGTAAACCATCAATAAAATTTACAATAACATAATTCTCGGAATGACAAAAACGCCTAGTCTCAAGATTATATCTCTGCTGAATTAAGGAGGAAGCCTGCTTTAGAGGCTTAAAAAAATCGATTTTTTTGAAGATCTTTTAATTAAATCTGATTAAAGCAAAATTCCTAGTGTCTATAGTTACGTATTTAGATATCATTTATCTTCTAGTTAGACTACAAAAATTCCAAAACCAGTGCAAAATTTTAGAAACTTTTTAAAAATTGAAAAAAGTAGTGTTTTTTGACCAAAAACATTTTAGTTTATGTTGTTTAAAAATATGTTCAGACTTAACATTTCTTAGTTTTTTTTTTTAGTTCAAATAAAGATAATTTAATGCCAAAGGCAGCAAACTTTTTTCCATACGATGTTTAGTTTTTTTTCTATCCTGACCGCCAATTAAGAAAAATCGTAAAAATGAAAAACCAAGAAATCGCGCGTCAAATTTTTCGCTTTTTGCCCAATCGCTCATACATATATCTGATAAACGCTCGATCACTATTTTCCTTCTAGCTTCGAAAATATTTAAAATTCACATCTAAACCTTTGGGAACATATTCCTAGATTATTTTTAAAGCAATTTAGTTTTAAAAAATCGATTTTTTGAAGCTTCTAAATCTGGCTCCCCCCTTAACAGCAAAGTAATTGTAAACGATGTTAAAACGAAATTTTTAATATATCCCTATATAAAAAAAAGTTTGCTCAAATGAAGACCTTTGCAACAAAGCTCACTATAAAAGTTGAACATGGATAGCTAAGCTCAATCAAAATCTCTGCCGTGCCTTCAACCCCACAATTTCTAATCAAACTGACTCGCGCGTTAAGGGTTCCTCCTCTTCGTGATACCAGAAATTATCCTCCAGCCAGGCTATGTAACCAAAAGTACCGCAATGTAATATTTCATTCTGCTCTGGACGGCTGCGTCATCTAAACTAATTACTTTGATATATACCAAAAAACTCTAACGGTTCCACTACACAAAATGGAGATCACATCGCCAGAATCTACTCGTCGGTCAGATTTATAAATTCTCAATCCCATACAATTTCGAATATTCAAATACATCGAACACTCCGCATGCCCCACAGATACCCTAAGACGTGTTAGATTATTTGAACCGAGAATCTCAAAATAAAGAGTTTATGGCTCTCATCCATATTATCACTCGGTTACTAGAAAAATAATTGTCTTGACAGCTTAAGAGGAATTTTGTTCAAGGGTCTAGCAACTTCGTATTTGACTTTTTTATATAAAAAATATTATCAGCACACGATTGCCGAGTTAACAGCCCTTTTACCTCTTCCGCTTTCAGTTTGCAGTTTGTCGGTCTTTCTTGAATCATCATTCTTCTTCTTCTTTATTGGCGTGGACTCCGCTTACGCAGTTATATTCGAGTTTATAATAGCGTGCTGCTTGGCGAAAGTTTGAGATTCCTTTTCACCTGGTCTTTCCAACGGAGTGGAGGTCTTCCTCTTTCTCTGCTTTCCCCGGCGGGTACTGGGTCGAATACTTTCAGAGCTGTAGTGTTTTCGTCCATTTGGACGACATGACCTAGCCATCGTCCCCACTGTCTTTTAATTCGCTGAACTATGTCAATGTCGAATGCGGTATTCGCCGTGGCCAATTAAAAACAACCATTAGTATTCCGCAGAACCTTTCTTGAAAACTCGTAACATCGACTCATCAGATGTTGTGTTCGCACCATATAGCAGGATGGGAATCATGAGTGACTTACGGAATTTTGGTTTTGTCGAAAGCACGATAAATTGCCTACTTAGTCCAAAGTAGCACCTGTTATCAAGAGTTACTCTGCGTTGGACTGAAGACAGGAGATATTTCGTCTTACCCTTGTTCACTATCAGATCCCTTTGTTTCGCTTCGCTATTAGTTTTTGGGGATACCAAATTCAACAAAGCGGCAAAGAGGCGGCTCCTTTTCGTGCTTTCAAAAGCAGCTTTGAAATCGATGAAGAGGTGGTGTTTGCATAGCCGCTTTGTTGTTCTACAGACTGCTAATTGTAATTCGGACTTCTTCATGGTCGGGCAATGGAACATCTGCTTCATCGTCATTAATTGGGAAAGCGGACTCGACATCTCCTGCTACTATGCTTTCTCTGGCATTCAGCAGGCTTGAAAGGTTTTTGCTCAATAACATTAGTACGCTCAGAGCATCAGTCACTAGATTACCTCTGGGGGTTCTACAAGAGTATGCTGCGGTCTTGAAACCTTCTGTTACTCGTCGGATTTTTTCGTAGAATTTTCGATCATTACCTCTGTCGGCCAGCTTGTCAAGCTCTTCTTACTCACGCATTCTTTTTCTGTCTGCAGATGCGTCTCGCTTCACTCTTCAGCTCTCGATAACTAGAGCATCCCGCACGTTTTGTAGTCAATTGTAATGTTGCCAGGTAGGATGCGGATTGTGACTGGACGTGAATTCTAGAACTCGTCAACGGAGTTTCTCTCCCACCACAAATCCCATCCAATTTGTGCTCCTTTGTATGGTCACTATAGTAAATGCCACCTACACTTCTCAGTATTTGTTCAGTCCATCGAATTTCTTGGTGATGCCAAGAAATTAAAACATTTATAGTGGCCGTCATCAAAAGCGGGGTCTCTCATGCGAGGCTATTTTCTTAGTTTCATTGGTTAGTGTATTCCGTGGCTGGTCCCAAACTCAACGTACAACCCTGGGGACGGGAGGTATCACCTTCTTACGTTATTTCAGCTTCAAGTGGATGTTTTTTTCTACCTAGAGGCGACGAGGCTGCTCTGCGGCAGCGTCCAAGATGACGGGACCAGAACCATGCATCGCAAGGGGGGTTCCACACTCTTAAGGAGCTGCTCCGTATGGATGAGAGAGTGAGGGAGAGAAAAGCGCTATCAGCAGGCAGCAGGAATGCGTCATGCCAAGCTGCTTCTAGGAGGGTACAACCTCTCTAGGTTTAAGGAATTAATTATCTTCCCCCGTGACAAATTCCGACTTCTTGTCGCGCTCTACACAGGGCACTGCAGGTTCAGGAAGCACTTGTCCAACATGGGCATGGGTTCCATCTACATGGATAGGGATCACGTCAGCTAAGTAACAACGTGCGGTCTCCTTGATTTATTCAGTATGCTGGGCCTCGATGACCATATGTGATATAGGAGTGGGCACAATAGACCCTAGGTAGCAGTCCAATACCTCAGTATTAACTATTTATCTATCTACTCAGAGGATACATGTTCTAAGAGGGAAAGTCGTGAGTTGGAGCCATATGTAAAAGAATCATCCAGTGAGTCAGTTAACGAGAAATTTATACAAGCATGTTAACAAACCTTAGTGTGTATTTTTAAAGCTTTTCATTCTGGTCTTACGGTTACTTACTGTTTTTTGGCGTATTTGTTTGATGAAGGGCGGTAAAATAAAAGTCGTTGAATAGCCTTAACGCATTCAAAGAGCGTCTTTCAGCGGACGGAACAAAGTTCAAGGGGAAGGCTGGCTGAATCTACTGTTTGGAGTTTTCAATCCGCTCTTGTTTCTGACTGGCAGACCACTGTGTTGCATTTCTCCGAAGTGCGGCTTCTTTTAGTGAGATATGCCTAATACTCGATAGCTGAGCTACTATATAGGCCTTGTGCTCGATTTATCTGAGTGCCTGGTCACAGCAAAATCGTCGGAAATTGTAAAGTAGATGAGCTTCCAAGAAAAAATGCGCGTACCAAAATTTTGTCAAGATGGGCCCTATCTTCGTAGACTCGAGCGCGGGATCTTTAGAGTACGTCCATGCTCGGCAAGTATTGGTAAGCAACAAGCCCTTGTAGAGCTGCGAAAGCTTTCTCGGCCAGAGTGGAACATAAGAAGTCCATCGAATTTCTATCTCTCAGGAAGTCTCACATGATAGGGCTACTAACAGGACACTGTCCCATGGGCACGCGGTGAGCATAAAAGTAAAATGGAAACATCTGCACACTTTCTCCCCCCACTGTCCACCTTTCGCCAAACTAATAATTATTAATATTATTGCTATACTTTTTACGTACCTGGTGAATTGGCTAGCTCCAGGCGTTCTGTCGATATCCGACTGCCTTTTTTCCACACCTAGGAGTTCGGGGACCATTTGGGATAATTCGTTACCTCTAAACTAGTAAGCCTATTTACCTAATTTAAGCTAAGTCCTCTTTTCTCGACTACATTCAGTTCTTCAGTGACTTTCTATATCGATATTATGAGTTTATTATTAGAACTTTGCTTTTGCAACTTTCGGGCCTCGACAATACAGATAAGAAGGTATTAAATCTAGGTCCATCATTACTGTCCACAAAACTCTCGAATGAAGGTTTCCCAGTATTTCCATTTCAGGTGAACGGGGCCACAATATCTTTGCTCATTGCAACAAATCATCAACTAAGCGCTGATGTTCACCACAAATCTCTCAGCTCTTACCCAACCTTCGCCACTCAGCAGTCACCACACTTCCTTAATTTGCTTCAATTGGAGTACAATTTACTGTCACTCGTTTCGTTGCCTGTCAACGAAGTGCGGATATCTGTGCAGCAGCTCAGTACTTGTCTATGGCAGCAGGAGAAGCCACACTTGCAACATTGTCAGCGGCACCAGCACGAACCAGCCAGCACCTGTGCCACCACTTATGGCAGGAATCGCAAAATGGTCGGACGCAGGCGAGCGTTAGAGCAGTCTAATTGTGGCGCACTTTTTAAGTTTAATGAGGTGCTTATTTTAAATTTAAACTCGCTTGCGCTGTAGATGTGGAGGTAGTGCGGATGACTGTCACAAACGGCGACAACCGTAGGCGTCTTTGTCACAGGTAAGTTGCGCACGTTGGCTGGACCCTGGAGGAAACTCCATTGGCAGACGGTGCTTATGGCCTGGAAAGCCGGATGCTACACCTTCCATGAACATACACTCTCTCTCAGTCAAAGGCTTTCCAGTGTCTAAATATTTACACGGATAGCTGTGTGTATTTGCACTGGAGTTAATGCGCACCTTTTCTGTTTGTCGACAGATGTATGTCAACGTCGATCTGCTGTGCACAAGAGAAAAGAGGGAGAAAAAAAGAATGTTTACGGTAAAATAGTTTGTGAAAAGGATAATGATAGGATATTGCAATTCGCAGTAGTTGCAGGCACAACAACAACACAACAGCATCTCAAGGTATCGGAATTTCCGTGTGCATAACCACAAGGCGTCAATGTAAATTAAGGGGCGGCAAAAAAGTTCCAGAACATAGATGGGTTAAACAACTTTTGTATGAATTCCATTTATTTTTTAATTGGGAATTAAATAAACTAGTTTGCAAGGAAAGTGAAGCATTAATTTTATTGACTTCTCTCAGCTTGCTGCTTTACTATTTAAAGTATTTCATGTATATATAATCGGCTTGTTGCGGTGCGATCTATTCATGTCATATTTTGAAAATATATGTAGCTGTTTTAAAATTATGTTGCTGTAGTTCATTTTTTTAGGCAGTTTGTTACAACAGAAGAAGAGTTAAAGTCCCATGTATTTTATTTAAATGACATGGACTCTTACAGCTTTCAAGACTTCTTGACCACACTTTGTATGATAATATTCTATCAAAAGACCCAAGAAAATGGAGATCCACAATCTTGGTCTTATAGACCAGGACTTTCAGAACTTACAGAGATACCTTGTCTCAATTCTATAAGAACTTCAACTTCATTAGGGTCATACACCTCTCCCATTTCCGAATATTAATCTCTATGGTGTTATACTGATGCAGTCTGAAATAATCTTCCTTTGAGTGGATTAAAGGGGATGGGTAAGATCTTTTTTTAAATTTACCACAATCTTGATCTAATTTCTGAAAATTATTAATTTTCTCTGATATTTTCTATTTTCTAACCTTGCTAAGGTAGCACACTCTTGGCAAATTTATCAAATACTGTGTTCAAATATCATTGAACATGCTTACAACCAGCAAAGCCGAAATTCTCTAAATATAAATATCTATTTATATATTAATATACTTACATACATACATATATACATAATGCATTTACATGCAATGCATTTCTAATAGTAATAAAAATGCATGGGGACACAAGTCATAAATTTACAGAACAGATAACATTAAACACACACACACACACATGTATTAAATTGTACATTTCAAAATAACCCCATGTCAAGCAGCAATAAACAATATGCTGCAATATATACAAACATACACACATACACATATATTTAGTTAGTTAAGATAGTTTTAAAATTTGTATATAAGCAAGACAAAAACGAAATAAAAACAGAATGAAATATTCTCAGCTCGACTAAAGACTTTTTTGAAATCCCCCACCAGCGGTAAGGTAGACAAAAATCTTTGTTGGGTATTAACATTTGGTCCTATCGAGCCTAAAAATAGAGCTCAGCCAAATTTAAAAAAGCCCTGATATTATAAAAAATACAGGCAAATAAAATAAAGTAAGCCCTGTGATTAATATAAATACAATCAAAATTAAAATGTAAGACGGGTGTATATTCCCGCATATTGCTTAAATAAAAATATTCGTAAGACGGATGTATATTCCCGCATTAAAATCGATCGCATAAGCCGTATTAGTAGGGACTAAACGCAGTGATCTAACTGGTATCCAAAGAGATATTCAGCGGCTGTGAGTCGAGGCACAGCAAGGTCAACTACGCGACCAAATCAAATACCTCCAACGATTTCTTTGGAGAAAAGCAGTTCATCAATTAATAGGGGAAGTATTGCGAAAAAATTCTCGAAATGGGTATAAACAGAAAAAAAATTCTGGATGCACAGTCAGATTTAGCCGAAAAAGTGTTGTACACAACCAACACTATAACAGGAAAGGAATTAAAGAAAACAAAAATTGAAGAAAACATTAAAACTCTTGAAAAGTACCAAAAAGAACTCGATACCAATCACGAAAAGCTAATGGCAGATGGTATTGGAGAAGAAGATTACTTCAAGAAGAACGCATACAATAACACTATGATTAAAATCGAAGAGGCAATCAATGCATTAAAGATAAGCATTGTAAAAGACAAACCTCTAGTCGAATTTGATCAGCAAATTGAAGCAGTTCAAATACGATGCAATAATCCAGATCAAAAGACTTTCATATTCATGAGGAAAATTGAAAACCTCAGAAGAAAAATGAAAGATCTAAGCATGGAATTATTGATCAACAACGATCAAATAAAAGGCTTAGACTTTTTATTTACAGACATCCAAAATCTAAAAAGCAAATTAGATATTAATGTAGAAATTGAAGACATATTCGAAAAAATATATGACGAATATTACGAAGAATTTCAAATTTTAAAAAAGAAATTAAAAAAAAGAAGAGCCTAACATTTCTTATCGCCCTAACTTGGATTTAGAAAAATTAAAAATTCCAGTATTCTATGGCGGTATTAAGGAATGAGAAAATTTTTATAACGTGTTCCAAGAAATGGTACACAATAACGAGTTGTTGCCGAGCGCAGAAAAAATGCTGCGTCTTCGTCTCTGATTAAAAGGCGAAGCTGCGCGATTAATACAGCACCTACAGATTTCAACAAAAAATTATGAAGCTGCATGGAGTCTGCTAAAACAAAGGTATGACAACCAAAGAATTCTATTCACAACACAGTGGGATAGAATAATGGATCAACCAAATATAAATAGTGACAATGCTGAAAGCGTGAGACAACTATTAGATACAACAAATGAGTGTCTTAACGCTATACAGTCACTGGGAATACGCATTGAACAAGCTGATCCATTTATTGCGCGTGTAATTTTCCGGAAGTTAGACAAAGAAGGACTGAAATTATATGGGCAAACAGCTAAAAAGACGAGAGAAATTGATAAAGAACATTTTAGTAAAAATCGTAAACAACATATGTTCAAGATCAATAATACCTTAAATAATACAAGGCAGCCAATCAAGCAGATGTGTTCCTATTGTAAAATTATAGGTCACACTTTACTGCAATGCAGAAGATTCAAAAGTATAACCATTGATGATAGGCGTAAATATGTAAGGGATAACAAAATCTGCTACAGGTGCCTAAATCATAATTGGAGAGAAATTTGCAACAGCAACATCAAGTGTACGAAATGTTTTCGAAATCATCATGACACCTTACATGTGGAATCCGAAGAGAACAAAAAAGTAATGTCCACAGCAAATAGCTCAAAAGCAGTTATACTCGTTACAGCTCAAATAAGAGCAAAGACAGCAAGCGGAGAATATATATTGCTACGCGCACTTATAGATCAAGGATCACAAATAACCACAATATCCGAAGAAGCAGCACAGATATTAAAATTGCCGGGAATGAAAACAAAAACAAAACTATATGGTTTAAGTGACGCTGTAGTTGGTGAATCAAAAGCTACAATTCAGGTTGAAATTTAACCAATATTTTTATGTAACTACAAAGAAAAGGTAAATGCCGTAGTTTTACCAGTACCAACCAGCGCACAACCGGATATCTCATTTAATTACAACTTTCAAATATGGGAAAATTATACTCTTGCTGATCCGTTATTCAACAAATCAGACAGAATTGATATGGTAATTGGAGGAGATATATTCAGCAGTATAATTGAAAGCGGAATTAAAAAAGATCACGGTGTTCTTGGCCAAGCGACGAAATTCGGCTGGATATTATCTGGCATAATTAAAGAAAAAGTAACTGGCAAAATAACGACAGCGGTAACTAATTTGCAACGATTTTGGGAAATCGAAGACATATCAACTGATGATGATATACAAGAAAATTACACCACCTTAAAGCAGTACGAAGAAACTACCAAAAGAGATGCAGATGGCAGATTTATTGTGGAAATTCCATTCAAAACAGATAAAGAATTAGGAGAATCGCGTAAGAAAGCAGTAGCGCGTCTAATATCAATGGAAAACAAATTCAAAAGCAACAGTAAACTCAAAGAAGAATACAGCAAATTCATCAAAGAATATATAGACCTTGGTCATATGAGAAAAGTTGATGACAATAGAAGAGGTAAATATTATTTACCTCATCAAGCTGTTATTCGAGAAAATAATACAACAACAAAACTTCGAGTGGTATTTGATGCATCAGCAAAAACATCCAATGGTAGAAATCTTAATGATATTATGTGTACTGGACCCAAATTACGAAGAGACATATTCGATATCATACTGAAATGGAGGCTTTGAGAAGTTGTCATCACCGTTGATGTTGAAAAAATGTTCAGGCAAATTAAAATAGCCAAAAAGGATCAGGAATATCACAGGATTGTATGGCGTGAAAATAATATGCAAAAAATAGATGAATATGAGCTAACAACTGTAACATACGGGACCGCATCAGCACCATATCTAGCAGTGCGTACAATAATTGAAATCGCTAATAAGTGTCCAATTCAAAAGATACAAAAAATAATTAAAGAGGACTTCTACATGGATGATCTTATGACCGGTGCAAATTCAGTAGAAGAATGTGAATATATACAACGAAACATCAGCAAACATCTTCAGGAATTTGGATTTCATCTCAGGAAGTGGTTATCAAATCAAAACAGCATTACTAATAACATGTCTAATACTGGAGACAATGAAGTCATACAAATAAAGGAAAATGAAGCTGTAAAAACACTTGGACTGCATTGGGATCCACAGGAAGATCAATTTCAATTTAAAATTAATTTAAAAAATTCCAAAATTATTACAAAAAGGAGTGTTCTTTCTCAGCTTGTACAAATATTTGACCCACTGGGCTGGCTTTCTCCCATAATCATTATTGCAAAGTTATACATTCAAAAATTTTGGACGGATAATCAACTATCAGAAGATCTACAGAAGAAATGGATGCAATTCATAAAGAAATTGTATTTAATAGAAAACATTCGGATTCCGCGATGGATAGGAATGATTTTGCGATGCTTCAGAAAGAGCTTATGCCGCAGTTATATACATAAAAAAGGGTAACAATGTTAAACTTTTAACCGCAAAAACAAAAGTAAACCCACTACAAAATCGAAAAACAATTCCGAAATTAGAACTCTGCGCAGCACACTTGTTAGCTAAATTGATCGGTAAAGTGATGAAAACAATTAGCATATGCCAAGCAATCTATGCATGGAGTGATTCAACTATAACTCTAAGCTGGATTGAAAATTAAAAAAATAAAGACAAATTTATAAGAAATCGAATTGAAGGCATCAAAATGCTTACTTCTAAAGTGAAGTGGAAACATGTAAGCTCTAAAGACAACCCAGCAGACGTTGCATCAAGAGGTATTTCTGTGGAAAAAATATCAAATCTAGACATTTGGTGGTATGGACCAAAATGGCTCAAATTATCTGAAAGTCAATGGCCAGAAGTCAAAACAAACGACTCAGCAAGAATATTGTTAACATCAAAGGATCACAACGAATTTATGGATAATTTAATTAGCAGATACTCTAGTTGGTTGAAACTACAAAGGGTTATGGAATATATATTACGGTTTGGAAAAAAGCAAAGAAATCATCAAACTGTTAACTTATCTGCAGAAGAACTCCAATCAGCTAGAAACGTAATCATTCGACAAACTCAGAAACAATTATTTAAAGATGAAATAAATAAGTTAATGAGTGAGAAACACATAAGCAATACGAGTCAAATCGTCAACCTCAATCCATTTTTAGATAAAAATGGTATTATGAGAGTTGGAGGACGACTAACAAACGCAGAATTACCGTATTGCAAAAAATATCCTATAATTCTTTCCAAATCCTATTTGAGTTCGTTGATAATTAAAGATGCTCACCATTCCACTCTACATGGTGGAAACAGATTAACCGAAGCAATAATAAGGAGACAATACTGGATCATAGGGTTGAAAAATGCAATCAAAAGTTGTATACGAAAATGTTACAAATACATAAGATACAACTAGGTCACAGCAAAACAAATGATGGGCGATTTACCCGAATTCAGAGTGTCACCATCAAGTCCTTTTACCTACACCGGAGTTGACTATGCTGGACCGTTTCAGATGAGATGTTCTAAAGGCCGTGGGCAAAAATCATTCAAAGGATATGTAGCAGTTTTTGTATGTCTTTCAACAAACGCAATACATCTAGAAGCTGTAAGCAATTTATCAACTGAAGCTTTTCTAGCAGCGCTAAGACGATTTTTTGCCAGAAGAGGAAAGAGTCTTCACATGTACTTCGATAATGGAACAAATTTTGTTGGAGCGAGCAGATGTATTGATAAGGAGTTAAAACACGCAGTAAAAAATAACAATGAGTTATCATCGATTTTAGCGAATGAACAAATATCTTGACATTTTTCTCCCCCGGCAGGCCCACATTTTGGAGGAATGTGGGAAGCAGGTGTAAAGGGAATGAAGTACCATTTAAAAAGAGCAGTTGGAGACACAAAGCTAACCTTTGAAGAAATGTCAACAGTTTTAACACAAATAGAAGCTTCGTTGAATTCACGTCCATTATATGCCATAAACGATGATAATGGAATTGATGCCTTAACACCAAGACACTTCTTAATAGGAAAACCTATATTGTCAAGCCTCTCTTCGGGTACGGATCTAAACATTTCCTCGTTAAACAAATGGAAATTAATGCAAAAAATTCACCGAGATTTTTGGAATCGGTGGAAAGATGAGTATTTGCATACACTGCAACAAAGGAACAAATGGAAAATTCCAGCCAATAATATAAAAGAAGGAGATATTGTCATTGTAAAAGATGAAAATACACAGCCTACTAAGTGGCCTCTTGGAAAAGTTATGGAAACGCATCCAGGAAATGATGGACGTGTTCGAGTTGTAACGTTAAAGCTTTGCAACAACACATTGAAAAGACCAATCCACAAATTATGTCCACTTATAAAACAAACAGACAATAATGAAGAAAAGAATGACGTAAGAACTTCTGCAATCACAACCATATCTATAGAGAAGCAACCTATAAGTATGTTTACGTTCATGATCTTAGCTTTCCTTAGAATAGATGTAATCACATCTACCTGGGATTTGCTTATATATTATGATCTTAATGCATATTTCGAACAGTAAAATATGTTGCCAAATTGCATTCAAAGAATAAAAAATCATTGCCAGCTATTATCCCAGTTTGAAGAGGCATTACATTACCATTATCACTAGGCAAACGTTACGAAGATTTAAGTCACAATCATAATTTTATTGTATACAATAAGAGGCAAAAAATAGCTCCATTAGAATCGGTCGGTTCAATTTACAACATGCTGTTTGGGTTAATGGATACAGATAATCAAAAAGTAATAGAAAGTAATTTTAAAACGTTACTTTCTAATCAACATCAGATCAAGAACAGACTAAAATCTCAAATCTCTTTAATAAACTCTACAGCCAACATTATAAATAAAAATTTGAATGAAGTCAATTCGCAGTTCTTTAAAATCCAAACACAAATAAACAAATATCAATCCGATATTATAAATGACATAAATCGTGATAAAATGGCGATTCAATTTCAAATGTTAGTTACTCAAATTACCATATTATTGAGTGAATGTGAAAAAATACAAAATTCAGTAACAGAATTGCTGATAGATTTAAACCAAGGAAGAATAAATCCAACACTTTTGACCCCAACACAATTACAAACAGAACTGATGTTAATAAAAGACAAACTACCAGCAAAATTGTTAATACCCGGACAACAAACCAACACACAGCTAAGAGATGTATAAAATTTGATGAAAACACGAGGATTAATTGTGGACGATAAATTAGTCATAAAGGCAGAACTACCTTTAATTCAAAGTGAATCATCAGAAATATACAAACTAATAGTAATTCCACATGAATATAATGGAAGAATACCAAAAGCAAAACTAAAAAACGAATTCTTAGTTTACAACTTTGGACTTAACTCATATTTTTTAATGTCACAAGCAGAATTAAATAAGTGTACAAAAAGCCTCAACAACCATTTAATATGCAAAGGAAAATCTCCATGGCAACCTGCTTTAGATCAAACATGCGAACTTTCAGCGTTATTAAAAAGCGGCCACACCAACTGTAAATATGAAGAAGTGACTAAATCAATATCTTGGTCAGAACTCTCTGAAGAAAACACATGGATCATTAAAGTGTTCAAAAATTCTACGATCCATCTAGACTGTCAAAAAGGCAAAACACAGATATTGGATATTCCGGCAAAAGGAATTCTTTCAATCAAAGCTGGCTGTAATGCAAGATATGAAAGTATCACCTTAATTGGCATGCAAATATTTAAAATGCAGAGCGACATCAATCCGACGGTGGACCCGATCGTGACAACTATAAAGGAAATAGCGGAGGACCATATAACTACTCTTCAAATAAGTAGAATAGACGACAACGAAGAGCAGAGAAAGCTACGAGAAGGCACTGAAAAGATCAGCAACAACGAATTAAAATTAAGTGAGTTAAATTTAAGAAACCATAGCGGACATTTATCTTTAGTGTTAGTAGTAATTGTAATATTATGCCTTTTAATACTATATTTCCGTTATAAATGTAAAGCGAATCATGCTGATAGAATCATTGTCAATATTCCTAACCGATAGAATATTAATAACATAAAAAATACAGTCCACTATTTCCCTCGGCAATATGTCCAAATATCATTGAACATGCTTACTATCAGCAAAGCCGAAACTCTTCTAAATATAAATATCTATTTAGATATTAATATACTTACATACATACATATATACATAATGCATTCACATGCAATGCATTTCTAATAGTAATAAAAATGCATGGGGACACAAGTCATAAATTTACAGAACAGATAACATTAAACACACACACACACATGTATTAAATTGTACATTTCAAAATAACCCCATGTCAAGCAGCAATAAACAATATGCTGCAATATATATAAACATACACCCATACACATATATTTAGTTATTTAAGATAGTTTTAAAATTTGTATATAAGCAAGACAAAAACGAAATAAAATCAGAATGAAATATTCTCAGCTCGACTAAAGACTTTTTTGAAATCCTCCCACCAGCGGTAAAGTAGACAAAAATCTTTGTTTGGTATTAACAGACTGTTCTTTTAGATTATACTATACCCAATTTAAATTGCAATATAGTCAAAGCGGCTGCCCCTTTTGTTTGTGTTGAGTTTCCCACATTCTACATATTCTCGCATTGGTGTCTTATAAAAATATCCGTTCATCCGCTTTCCTCTGTTAGTCTTAAGAGAGTTACTGGTGGCACATTCCATGTTCGTAGGCAATGCGTGATGATTCCAGAAATAAGTTACGTCTTGTTCCACCCTTGCCACTATGATATATGCTGTGTTATAGTTAGTATAAAGAATTCACTTCTATATTTTTTGATAATAATGCATGTCCTTGGTAAAAAGGATATACTCTAAAAGTTATATTATACATGAGTATGGTAAGTATTCTTAGATCTTGTGCGTCTTTGAGACGCAGAAACCGAGATTGTGGAGGCTTCATATATTTTACATATACTATATGATAAACATATTAGACGAGTTTGTTAATGTTTTTGTCTCAGATAACCATTGCGAAACAAGACGTAACATTTTTAGATTTTTTTTACTGAACTTTACAGTAAATAAATTTTTTAATATCACTTATTTTAGACCGATAGTTAGATTTAATTCTTCAGAAAGCCCGACAAAAAAAATATAACTGTTTTTCTTCTTAGTATTTTCAAAATAATTTTTACAAGTCAGATATTTTTCGCTTAGAGAAAGCCTCGATTGAGCCTGCCTCTGTTTCTATCTCTTCTTTGGCCTCAGAGATCACCTCCAACCGTTTTCATCATTTTTACTTACATGTAAGTAGGTATTTATACAGTGACACTCCAGAAATTTTAGTTATTCAGATATTTATTTTTTTGTAGCATATCTCTCTCTTTGCGTGTATTCGTACTTACTGTGCTTTATTTTTCGTTAAAGTTTTCTTTCTGTTTAACTTGCTTGCTGCCATCTCGTCTCTTGTTGACTAAGATTGCCTTCTGCGTTGGCTTTCATTTCAAGCACAGCGTTTGTGGTTTGATTGTGTCGTCATTTGCGTCTTTTGACTCACTTATTTATTTTTGTTTGACGTGTCAACAACAATCGAGAAAAATAATATATAAAGATTGTGTTATAGAAAAAGTTCTTGTGGTTAACTAAATCATGCAATCATTGGATTAGAAAAGATAGAAAAAGTAACTGTTTATTAATTGAATGATTCCCTGCTCTACTCATAAAAAAGAAAAGAAAATATAATAAGTTATCTTCAAGTTTAATTTAAAATGTTCCTTTTACAAGAAAGTCAAAGAAAAAGTTACTTCATTTATCACTTTCAAACCATCACAAATTGCTTTTGAGAGCTTCCGAATTTTTATTAGTTATTTCCTTAATCTCTTTGAGATATTTTTTTGTACCCAAACAGCAAGGTGCTTATATTGCAAAACATGTTGCGGCACTATTAAAAAATATAACGCAAGCAATTGATCTCATATCAAAACAAGAAAAAACGTTAACTTCGGCTGCATCGAAGCTAATATACCCTTAACAGGTGCATTTCTTTAGTAACTATATGTTCAGTTTGTATGGAAGCTATATGCTATAGTAATCCGATCTGAACAATTTTTTCGGAGATTACATTGCTACCTTAAAAAATAATATATACCAAGTTTCGTGAATATATCTTTTTCCTGTTCATGGGATCAGAGTCCCATATTTTTGAACACTGATTCGAAAAATAGTTGGGGGAAAGGCTCAAAAAAACCGGGCTTTTGGAAAAAAAATGTTTTTTTTTTGGATTTTGAAATTTTTTTTGGATTTTGAAAGTATTTTTATCAGAAAGCTGAGATTTTTTTACATAAAATTGGATAACTTAAAAATATTTTTCACTCATTTTTGAGGTCGTTAAAAAATAAAAGAAAAAGTCATTTTTTTGTTTGATCTCAATTTAAAGTGCGCGCCAAAAAACAACGGAGTAACTTTGACCCCTAAAAAGTTAACAGATATTCTTCTATTGGTCTATATTATGATATTCTAAAGTTTGGTCAAAATCGGAGAACCATGGGTACAAAACCATGTCGCCAATTGATGGAATGGCCCATATATACTGTTGACGCCGCCCCCGCCCAATTTTTTTTGCCACGTCTGTATCGACAAAGCAATCTTTTCTTTTCCTCATTTTCGAAGTTTAATTCGCGCGCAACTAAACTCTAATTAAAAAGTTGCGCGCTCTCTCCTTTTGCGACATCCTAGCGATACAGACGTGGTAAGTGCATTTCCAAATTTTTATAATTATATATAAGTATTATAAGAAACCTTTGTTTTTTATTTAACATTTTGTGGAATCATTTGCGCCGACCGTTTCCCCACGGCCAACCACATCTTTGGAACGAGCGAGCACCGTGCTCCACTACCCGAATTATCATATAATTTATAGGGTCTCCAACGCTTCGTTCTGGGTGTTACAAACTTCGTGACAAACTTAATATAACCGGGGTATAAAAATGAGTGATTTATTGGAAAATATGTAGCATCATTTACTTCAAAATAGGTGCCGTTTCTAATTAGCTGTCAACAGCTGCATAATAGTTTTCATTTTTCTAACAAACCTTATTTGTCTGCCAGTATAAGAATTATATTTAGTATATGTATAAATGAGATGGCGTGGATTTCAATCCGCAGGTTGACGATTTGCGCCTTAAAGTAGGGCAATTCAGAATCTGGCGCAAATGGTCTTGCATATTTGCAATTGCAAATTAGCGAGCATATTTTTGCTTTTACACTAACAAAATGTACAGCGATGCATCTGCTATACCCTTGCAAATAAGCAACACTAAAACGCCACTGTATTATTTGCAATACTGGTTTGCAAATTATCAGCTGCTGTCAAAAATAAAAACATTGAAAACAAAGAGAAGAATTGGAGAAATTTTTGAAAATTCTGTAAATTAAAAATTAAGAATTTTGAAATTTGTGTTATGTGCCGCATAAAAATATTTCTTACCTTCAATGTCCATAATTTCTTTAGCAGCTCATGAAATAAAGCGTCAGTTAATTTTTCCCAAACACTTTTTTTCGGCATATTTTCCAATTTGTGCGAAAATTTTGATTACAAATAATGTTTTTCTTCACCGATCAGGTGTGAATTAATGGTCTTTGCAAGGGTTGCACAGAAACTACAAAAAAGACGTTCATTGTTGATGGTAAATATTTGCAATTGCATAATTTTGCAAACTCAGATGCACAAGATTTTGAATTGCCCTAGTATTTCCCTGATTCTTGTAAGTTGCAAGAGTATAATATGTTTATTTATTATGTTTCTATTATTATTAATAAGTACAACTATTCGATTTGGCATTGAGTTAGTGTAATGATAAAGCATTTATGGGGTTAATAAAGCTCATGTATCCGAAATAGCAGTTTTCAGATCAATATTCGTATTAAATTGACGATAATCCTTGTAAATCTTTCTTAGCAGCCATCCCCAATTATTAATACGCGAAAGAGATTATTTATTAAAAGTTGCTCCTTATAACATTAAACATTTTTTTTGTTTTAATTTTTTTTTGTCAAGTCGACGATTTCATTTAACGCGCAGTTTGTTTAAATTTTATTATGTTAATTACTTAAATATTTTTTATTTAGTTATTTATTTAGTTGATTAGCTTTTATTTAATTTTTACAATTATTTTTTAGTTTATTTTACTGAATGTAATTTTTGTGTTTTTCCTTTAACATCTAAATTTTTTATTTGTGTTTTTTCCCCACTGCCGCTTTCATTTAACGCACGTTTTTTGCCAGCATAAATGTATTTCCGCTTGTTGTTATTGTTTCCTACGCCGCTCGTGTGCATTAATGCGCTTTTGATTTTCATTTACAGCGGATATAATTCTGGCAACATTTGTTGTTCATTGCATGATTATGCATTTAAACAAAGAGCTTTATTGCTTGCGCAAATTAATATGAGAGCGCGTGGGTGAGAAATATTCAGCTGAATTAAATACTTCATTACTCTTCAACTAACTTAACGATTATCAAAAATCTGTTAACAACGTTGAGTTCAAACTTAAAAACCTAAGTGTTTAAAATTAGCAGTAAATCTTATTCGAGAGTGAGAGCGAGAGAAGAAAGAGTTTGACATATTTATATATAACTCGCCCTCCCATATTAAATTCGAGTCCCATCGAATTCGGTAAAAATATATTAGGAAAGGTAGACATAAAATTTAAGTTTACTATTATACATTTGAAAATAAAAAAAGAGATTTACACATATATCATTTTACAGAATTTAATTTAACATTTTAATTACATTGTAAATTATGGGTACCTACTTATATTTGTTACTTCTAAATTTCTAAATCATATACCTATAAAAAATATGGTATACATACATAGTTTTCTATTTATAAACATTTTTTTTATGTTTCAATTCAGTTTATAGGCTTTAATGGCCTTCTGAACTGTGCAGTTTCTACTTTATTGGTATTGCTGTAGTGGTATCTGTTAAACCTTCTAGCAATTTTTTGTCTGCCTGTAGCAGGATTTTTAATATCTAGATTTTGATTTCGTAAATTAAGCGTTACATTTTCTCTTTTAATGATTTCTCTGTCAATGGCTTTCTTTTTATTTGTTTCAGAACTTTAACTTCATTTAAATCTATGTTTATTTTATTTATGAAATCTATTGGCTTAAGTTTAGTTGTACTATGAATTGTGTTGTTATAAAAGTTTATTGCTTTTAGTACGAATTTCTCAGAGTCATTAATCTTTTCAGCGTTTCTTAGTATTCTTATGTGTTCTAAAAGAGTCGAATGCATTCTTTCCACATCCGAATTCCCGGTGTGAGAGTTCGGTGTTGTAAAATGGGTTTCTATATTATTTTCTTGACAGAATAATTTTATAAGCGCATTATTAAATTCATTATCCATAACAATTTTATGAGGTTTTCCTAAGAACGCGATTCGATCTTCAATTTTAGTTTCTACTGTTACCATTTTTTATCGTTTAATTTATGTGCTGCCCCCAACTTAGTGAATTTATCGATTGTTGTTAAAAATGAAGTCTTTTGTATTTGAAAAATGTCTATATGTATTATTTGATTAGGTTTTTCTGGTGTTATAGTATGTTGAAATTTTTTATTTATGGGTTTTCTATCGTATTTATTTTCATTGCAAACTCTACAGTTACTACAGTATCTATTTATTAGTTTTATTAATTTCGGATTAAAATAATTATATTTTAGTTCATTGTAGTTTTCATGAATTCCTCTGTGGTTACCTTTCATGTGAATATCATCAATGATACTCAACAAAGATTCCTCGGATGCAACATCACGTGCAATTTTAGTACATTTTATAAAGTTTATTTTATTATTGTTAGAAAATAATTGTGTTAATTTATTTTGAATTATATAGCATTTATTATCTTCGAGTTCCGAGTATATTCCAACTTTTCCATTTTTTAACTCTCGTCTGAACAAATCATTCAAATAATGTGTATTATTTAAATCATTTTCAGACACGTATAATATTTTATATTTTTTGAAAAGGGTTTCTATTTCCTTATGTTTATTTTTTACTAATTTGCGTTCTGTATTTGTTGACGATTTTAATTATCATGAAAAATTTATTATTTAAACTTTCTTCCACACTATGAACTTCAGCTAAAGGCGGTTGAGTCAGCTGCACTCTTGCAAAAAGTCCGCCACGTTATTCTCCTTGCCTTTTATGTATTCGATATCAAAGTAAAACCCGTCTAGTAAAATTTTCCACCTGATGATTCGCGAATTTGGGTCCTTAAGCGAATAAAGCCATTTCAGGGGCTTGTGATCAGTTTGGACTAGGAACTTTCGACCGTAAAGGTATGGACGATAATAGTTTACTGACCACACAATGGCTAACAGCTCCTTCTCTTACGTTGAGTAATTTTGTTCGTGTCCATTCAGAGTCCTACTGGCATAACTTATCGGTTTTCCATCTTGGCTTAATACCGCGCCAATGGCTACGTTACTAGCATTAGTAGTTAATACGAACTTTTTACTAAAATCGGGATAGTGCAATAATGGCGGATTTACTAAAATATTCTTTAACTTTTCGAAAGACTCAATGTATGATTTGTCGTTAACATCAATTTTACTGTTTTTCTTCAAATATTTAATTATAGGATTAGCAACTAAAGAATAGTTTTTAATGAATTTGCGGTAATAGCCGGTTAGGTCCAGAAAAGATTTAATATCTTTAACTGTTTTTGGTAGTTCCAAACTTTTTATAATACATATTTTTTCGGGGGTTGGTTTTATTTACCATTTGTTATAATGTGACTGAGGAAACTTGTTTCTTTAGATAAAAATTTACACTTATCAATTTGTACTTTTAGGTTAAATTCATTTAGTTTATTAAATATTTTTTGTAAGCTTTCTAAATGTTCGGTTAAAGATGTCGAAAATACTAATATGTCGCCCATATAAATAATACAGATTTTATTAATATAATCCGACAAAATGTAGTTCAGCATTCGCTGGAATGTGGCAGGCGCATTCTTGAGACTGAATGATATTCGAATGAACTCGAAATGCCCCATAGGAGTCGAAAAGGCAGTCTTTTCAATATCGTTGTCATCCATTAATACTTGATGAAAGCCCTTCGCCAAGTTCAATGAAGAAAAATACTACGCCTTACCTAACTTATCAAATAGGAACTCTATGTTCGGTATGGGAAATTTGTCGTCTACCGTAATCTCATTTAATCTCCTAAAATCTATTACTAATCGCTATTATATTTTCTTTCAACATTTCATTTATTTGCTTTTCTATTTCATTCTCTAGGATCTGTGGATGTCGGTAATTTTTGCAATAAATTATTTTATTAGAATTAGTTATGATTTTATGTTTTACACAAGTGGTTGTTGTTAAGTTTTGCCCTTTAATGTAAAATGTCTTTTTATTTTTATGTAGAAAATTGTCTAATAATTTATTTTCTTCGTTATTTAAAGTTGTTGGTATTAGCTCTTTAAATTTATCCAGCTCAAACTTTTCTAAATAGTTCATTTCCTCATAGGATATTATTATTATTTAAATTTTTTTTATTGTTATTAATTATAAGATTATTATTCTGAAAGTCTATTATTGCACCGAAAGGGCGTAAAAAATTTATTCCTATTATGCAATCAAAATTTTTATCGATAAAATTCACTAACTTAACGGACATAGTACTATTTTTTTCTTTAAATTCACTTGGCACATCAACAATGACTTCTTCTTTTATTATATTATCACCAACTAGGGTATGCAACAAAATTGGTTTTATTAATTTTTTTGATTTTCCTAGTTTTGAAAAGAATGTGTAATCCCCTAAAGTTGTAGCAGCGCCACTATCGATTAGGCACCTTGTTTTAGTATTATTTATGGTTAGTGTAATTATGGGTGATGATAATTTCGAGGCTGAACAGGAAAATTTTCTGTATAATTTATAGCATCTATTTCCAAATTATTATTTCGGCTGTTATTGTTAGACTGCTGAGGATTTGGTTGGAAGTGACTAGTACTGCGGAAATTATAATTATTACTTTGTGGGTATGGATTAAAATTTTGGTTATGAAAATTTCCGAAATTTGTATTGAAACTATTAGGGTAAGTATTATTTTGGCTTTGAAAATTCGAACAATTTGCTCTGGGATTATTAAAGTTATTATATTGGCTACCCAAATTATGCAAGTTGTTAGAATTTTGAACATTCATACCATTTGAATAGTTACGTCTATTTCGAATGTTATGGGAATTATTTTTGCTGCTTGAATAGTTATCATTATTTTGCAAATTATTATATGGAAAGCTAATTGCATGTTTATAATTTACTAATTGGATATCTTTCAATAAATTATTTTGTAAATAACACGTATACGCTGTATTTATCGAGCTTATATTATTTTGCAGTAAAAGAGATTTAATATGTACTGGTAAATAATTGGCATAAACATCAAAAATTAATTTTTCGTTATTTAAGGGAGTATACATGTAGTAAAAGACATTTCGTATATTAATTTACAAAAACGTTTATTGAAAATAGTTTTTAGTACATAAATGCTTAAGCACTAATTAGCCACTTAAATCTACCGGCGCAATAGTTTGACGACTTGTTTAGTTGCGCGTGCCTCGGTGTCTCTTACTTGACTGCTTATACCTTGTCCATTTTTCCTACTTCGTCCTCTGTCTGTTCGTTTCATGTTCTGTCGTTCCTCCGTTCGCCTGCGTAGAGTTGCCACCTACCCCGATATTCCATTCCCACAATCGGCCACCCTGACACATTATTCGACCCCGAATAGCTAGCACCATGGCTTCATATTTTCAGCTATGGTTGTTGTTCTACGCGGGCCCTCTTGTTTACCCACTTTCCTCACCTAATATCTACCGTGGTTTAGCTTGGCGGCTACCCTATACGGTCCTAAATATTTTAGCCTCAGTTTCATAGCGGTCCCGGACTGAGTCTTTTTGATGGAAGCTAGATCACCGATGTTGTAGCTAACTTCTTCTTTCCTATTTTTATTGAAAGTTCTACAGTTTTCGTTTTGTATTTTATTTATATTTTCCTGAGCACTTTGTCTTACTAAGTCTCGTTCGGTATCTAGCTCCTCTATTGTTAACTCATCTAACATTTGTCTTAAATCTGGGTAGTCGTTTACCCGCATATCTAACCCGGTGAGAATTTTAAAGGGCGATGTTCTAGTGCTGCGTGGCATAGTGTTATTTAAAACGTGTTGTATCTTCGGCACCTGGTTGTACCACTGGGTGGGGTTGCTTTGACACTTCTTAGCTATAATTGGAATAACCGTTCTGTGTACGCGCTCCACTTGCCCTTTCCCGCGTGGTACTCCTGTTGCGATTAAAAGGTGTTGTATGTTTTCTTTATTACAATAGTCCCTGAAGCTATTAGACGTGAATGCTGCCCCTCTATCGGTTACTACTCGTTTAGGGTTGCCGAATATCGAAGCCTGTCTCTCCAGCCTATCGATCACCTCATCCACCCCCGTAGACTTTGTAGGGTATAACCATGTAAACTTGGAAAACCCGTCCACTATTACTAGAATGTGGTTATATTTCTTGCGTGTTTCAGTTAATGGCCCGACGTGATCAATGTGATAGGTCCCTAACGGCTCACATACTTTATCTATTGGATACAAAAACCCTTCCTTTTTGCCTCTGTTTGCGTCTACGATTATGCATTCCACGCATCCCTTTACAACTTTTGCTACCTTTTCTGTCATATCTGGTATATAGTAGTTTTTCTCTACAAGTTCCTGTGTTTTTTTCCGAGCAAAATGATTCTGATCGTGTGCTAGTTTAATTATCTCTGTTTCCATGCTGGATGGTACTACGATCAGTTCTCTTATGGTGTCACAATAAACTATACCGTTTTTCAAGAAGAAATTCTCATAACTTCCTGTTTCCAGGATCTTCTTCACTGCTCTAATCTACGTATCTTGCTCTTGCGCCTCTCTCAGTCTAACTGTTAGTGAATCTTCGGCTAGTAAACAATAAACGTGACTCAGTGCATCCACGTGTCTCATACGCGATCCCGACCTGTATTCAACCATGTAGTCGTATTCTTTCAGATACATAGCCCACCGCAAAACCCTATCTGGGACATCTCTCTTCTTGACCGTCATGGCGAAAGCGTTGCAATCGCTAACTAACTTGAACTTCCTATTTTAAGGTATACATTCCATTTCTGCAATGCCTTAACCACCGCTAAAACCTCTAGCTCGAATGCGCTATACTTCTCTTCCACCACTGTAGTTTTGCGTCTCATATATTCGACAGGGTGAAACAATCGATCCTCTGAATCCCTTTGCAACAAGACCGCTCCAAAACCCTGTTTAGAAGCGTCTGCGTGTACCTCCGTTTCCGCAGAAGGGTCAAAAAGTGTTAATGCCGGTGCGTTAATCAATGCTTTTTTCAACTCTTCTACAGCTAATAACTGGTCTACGCCCATTTTAAAAGCTTCTTCCATCCTGAGTAAGTCTGAGAGTGGTTTGGCTATTATGGAATAGTCTCGTATAAAACGCCTAAAAAGCGATTTTAATCCTAAAAACCTCTGTATTTCCTTTTTACTTGCCGGTATAGGAAAGTCTCGCACGGCCCTGGTTTTCTCTACTGACGGTAAAATTTGACCGTTCTCCAGGATGTACCCCAAAAAATTAATTTGCTTCTTTATGAACTGACATTTTCCCCACTTTATCTGTAACCCATGTTCGCTAGCCTTTCTCAGTACTCTACGTAGTTTTTCCAACGATTCGTTCTCATCCTTGGCGGGAATAACGATGTCGTCCATGTATATGATAATCGTATCATCTTTGAGCATCTCCTGAAAAACTGCTCGAATAAACCTGCAAAACACTGCCGGTGAGTTGGTAATACCAAATGGTACGAAACAGAATTCAAATTGGCCGCTGTGGGTGACAAACGAAGTATACTTTCGCGAGTCAGGTTCGACTGGTACGTGATAAAACCCATTTTTTAGGTCGAGGGTTGTGAAAACGTTCGCGCCCTGCAACTTATCTAGTACTTCGTCTACAAGGGCCATCGGGAAGTTGTCCCTAACAATTTTCTCGTTAATTTTGCGAAAATCGCAACAGAACCGCTTCGTCCCATCTTTTTTCTTCGTCAGTACCACAGGTGATGCATATTCCGAAGTGCTGTATTGTATAATCTCCTCTTCTAGCATGGCTTGCACCTGTTTATCTATGTAACGCTGGTCTTCAACTGACGTTCGACGTGGACGCTGCCACACGGGCCTATCATCCGATAGAATAAGCTTCATCTGCCCGGTGCGCTTGACGGCTTTCCGGGCATGTAGGTAGTAACTAGGCGCTCTACTTCCTTGGCAATACTTCCATCTAAATGCGATATGTCGATTCCCTTCGACTTCTCTTCTGGTCCCTCATTCTCGGCTAGACACAACGCTTCAAACTCTCTCAAGAAACCATTTCCCCATTCTACGCTGACACCTTCTTTGGAAACTTCACCCTGGGCTAATCCTGTCAACTCCACCGACTTACGGTGCGAAACCCTCATCTCGGTCTCAACCTCTCTAGAGCTGCCACCCTGGCACTCCGACTCTGCCTTGCTAACTTTCCCATCGGTGTTGTCACTACCTGGTGCTACTCGAGTACTCTGTTTCCTGAACGTTACTGTCCCTTGCCTAAAAGCCAGTTCCACGTCCTTGAGGACATCGCTTCCTATTATGGCAGTGTACGGTATATCGCGTTCTCTTACTACGTGGAAAGTAATTTCCAGCACCACCTCGTTGATCTCGATTTCAGCGTCAAAGCAACCCAATGTCGTGAGTTGCCCCCTGCCTATTCCATACAACTGCCGCTTCTCCTTACTAAGCTCGATGTCACCTAACAACAAAAGGGTATCGTATCTCATTATACATGAGTCGCAGCCAGTATCTACTAGCGCACTAAAAGTAACGTTATTAATTGACACATCGATGAATATTAGGCTAATTTTCCGTTTGCTCCCCTTATGGTGGCCTAACGTGTTTACTCGCTCACCTTTAATCATTTCGCAATCGTTGGCAATATGGCCTCTTTGCCTACATTTAAAACATGTTGCATTACTGGGTCCTGACCCCAGACATTCTCTGGCAAAATGACCTTCTTTGTCACATTTGAAACACTTTTTCCTTTGTGGCATCTTCTCACTAAAATTTTTCCCTGACCCTGTCTGAGGCGTAGACACTCTGTTTGACGACGCTGGTCCCCCTCTAATTTTTCGTAAACTCAGATCTGTTCTTTACTTGACCTCGTGTCTGGTACTCCCTCTACAAAATATTCCACAATACTTTTTTCATTGAGATTGATAGGTTTCCCTATTTCTATCAGTGCGTACAAATATTCGTAAATGCTTTCCCTAGCCTCCTTTCGCCTGTTTCTCAACGCGCGGTGGATTTCAGAGACGCACAACTTTTCGCCGAACTCTTCTAACAATGCATCTTTTAGATTCTTCCAGTCTCTGTAACCTACTAAGCCACGAGCGAACGATTTAGCCGCACCTTTAAGCAATTGTTTCGCATACACATACCTCTGTAGGCCACTCCAGCCTACAGTGTCGGCAATATCTTCGAATTCCTCCACCCAGTGATTCACTCCGCGCGTGCCATCACCATAAAATGGCGAAACACTATCTTCTATATCGCGCAGTGTAAACATCGCTCTTTGCCTACCTAAATTATCAGCCGGAGCATTTTCGTAAATTGAATTTATCGATTAATTTTCACTAAGAGCGTCTTCACCTGCTTCTTCTTCCCCTTCAAAAACCATGTGCTGTAGCAATCGCAGCTGCAGTTCTTTTTTTCCTACCGACAACACTTAAATTAAGTTCCCTAAGTTTTTCTTTCAGCATCTCCACTGTCATTGCTCTAATCGTATCGGTATCCTCTTACAAATTGTTGACTACACCAAAACAAAACTTACACTTATAGCATGAACAATATTAACCTGAGAATTAAATATATTTCTTAACTACTTTTCCGCAATGACATACGTGTATGTAATTTCAATTAAAATAATTTAGGATAAATTAGATGTAACAAATATAAATAAGAGAAAAAGAAAAATACACAAAGTTTTCGACTACTTGTAATTCTATTTGCGTTACTCCTCGCCGTCGCTAATTTGCTGCTGCTGCCTGTTGTGTTGTTCTCGCTGCTCTCGCAATACCAAGTAGATGCACGCTTACTCTCACTATGTACTTGATCGACGCCTGTTGTGTTGTTCTCGCTGCTATCGCAATACCCAGTAGATGCAACTACTCTCGCTATGTACTTGGTCGACGCTTGTTGTGTTGTTCTCGCTGCTATCGCAATACCAAGTAGAAGTACGCTTCCTCTCACTATGTACTTGATCGACGCTTTGACTTGCGCCGTTTGTCGGTACATATGTACATACAAGTGTCTCAGAGCTTATACGTATATAAGCTGCAGCTTTTCTGTTGGCAAAACTGTTCAATGCACTGCTTTTCGGAATACAAGCGGACACACACAAATTCACATAAAGAGTACGCAAGTACGTTGCTGTCTCTTTCCCGCTAAAGTCTTTTTGGCACTTTCGTTTTAATGCTTTCGATTCGTCTTTTTTACTTTTAACTGTGCCTACTTGGCCAGACACTTGTCTGAATAACTGTCTATTCACCGGTAAAACGGTACTGTGTCCGTTGGAGCACCCAAAATTCCGGGGATGTTCGAATTTACGTACAGCACGTACACCGCGTTTTCACTGCACTTTATTCTGCAAATTGTCTGATTTCGCTTTTTCACAAATCAAATTGTCCTTGAACGCGTTGCCCTTTCACATGCGCTTATTTGCGAGCACGCTAATTTGTCTACAGCGCACCCTGGCAATATCACTTTGATTAGTCTGCGGGCCTGCGTAATAGTTATCAAAAATATTTCTTTTACTCAAACTTTGATTTAATTTATTTTTCGTCTTTTTCACTTAGCACCGCATTTGTTCACATATGTATCTCGGGCGAGCCCCCAAGTTGTAGTAAAAGACACTTCGTATAGTAATTTACAAAAACGTTTATTGAAAATAGTTTTTAGTACATAAATGCTTAAGCACTAATTAGCCACTTAAATCTACCGGTGCAATAGTTTGACGACTTGTTTAGTTGCGCGTGCCTCGGTGTCTCTTACTTGACTGCCCATATCAGAGATAAAGAGATGTTTAACTCCTCTCTCACTGGAAGTGAGAGAGCAATTGCTAAATGTCAAAACCTACTGAACTTTGACAGCTAATCGAGTTCAGTAGGTTTTGACGTTTATCAATTGGAAACGGGCGATGGCCAGATTGAAATCTTACCAAAAAAATATGTAAACGGAGGGATTTGTTGCATCGTTCAAGACCACTTATAAAAAATGTAAAACAATGAAAATTAAAAAAAATTTGTAAAATTTAAAGGTTTTTGATGAAACCTTTTGTAATTTGAAGCATTATAGTATTATTTTCAGTGGAAAATGATTAAAAATATTTAATGATTGAGAGCTAACAAGCTTAAATCCATTTATTGGGTATTGAAAGGTCAAAAGTCAGTTGTTCTAATATACTTTAAAAAGATTTAAATAGTTTCTCCATATAATAAATAACCACTATTTAGTAATAATTATTCGTACTAAATGTTGGGTGTTGGGTTGATAAATGCCCAAATATTATTATTTTGTTCAATCTGGTCATAATGGAAAATGTTATAAAAAACGCCTATTTTGAGGCGCTCTCACACTGGAATAAGTTAAACATCCCTTTATTCCTGGCCCATACCTTGTCCGTTTTTCCTACTTCGTCCTCTGTCTGTTCGTTTCATGTTCTGTCGTTCCTCCGTTCGCCTGCGTAGAGTTGCCACCTACCCCGATATTCCATTCCCACATACATTTCGTTAGGTTCTAAAGAGTATTTCGTGTTCATTTGGTTTAATATCATTCTTAACTTACAATGTAACTCTTCAATGTATATGGCTTCAATATTAAGAGCATCTATTCTTAAATTAAAAAACGTTCTCTTTATTCCAAATTCTTCTTTAAGTTTACTCACAATATCATCCCAGGTAGGATTAACTAATGTCTCAACTGCTCTTAATGCGTTTCCCTGTAAACGGTTGCTAAGGACTCTTTGCGAAATACCTAAGTGCTCAATTGGAGTCAATTGGAGAACGGTTGAGACGTCTCGAAAATAATTAACAAGTGAGTACTCACTACTTCCAGTAAACGGCGATAGGCTCCTCGCTTCTCGTAAACATTCAGCTAGTGTCAACGCCATTGTTTTGTTTTTCTCAAAAAGGTTCTGTTTCCGCTACAATTTCTGCAAACTGCTCTTGTGTTGTTGTTGTTGTAGATTCTCTCGCTTTGCTGATGTTGAAAAATTTATAGTGCAAACGATGATAATGTATATATTTTTTTTTGTTGTCTCTCAAAATGAAATGATTATTTTCTGTATATTAAATATGGTATTGCTCTATTCCCCCTTTTTTTCAAGTTCAAATGAATGTGAAAATATGAATTTTGTCTTTTCAAGGTCAGACGAAAGTCACTTATCTTCGTTAGAACATATGTGGTTTTGTTGTTGTAATATATTGTTCTGGTTACATTGACTTTACAATTTTTATTTCTTTTATATGCAAACCACGTTAGTAATTCGAACACTTTTTTTTGGAGTTTTTCTTTTTTTTCGATAAATGTTTATTCCACAATATATATGTGTGGTCAAATTTAAGAACAAACTCAAACCACAAACACAAAGTACTTATTTTAGTAGCATTAAGTTTTGAAGTGTACTTTTCATTTATTTATTTAATTAAATCACAAAAAGTTATTAATTTGCTTTGCACGCAAAATGTTCGGTTTGGATTCGAAAATTTAACACAACGTATCCCATCCTCGTCGCCAGAAATATCCAGCTGAATTAAATACTTAACAACGTTGAGTTCAAACCTAAAAAACTAAGTATATAAAATTAGCAGTAAATCTTAGATAGATACCGAGAGTTAAAGAGGGAAGCGATACACATTTGCAGAAAGAAAAAAAAGAGGCCGAAATGCGGGAGTATGAAGAGCTTGATAAGCTGGTCGACAGGGGTAATGCTCGAAAATTCTACGAAAAAATGCGGCGGCTTACAGAAGGTTTCAAGACCGGAGCATACTCTTGTAGAACCCCCAAAGGTGATCTAGTCACCGATGCCCAGAACATATTTAAATTATGGAGGGAACACTTCTCCAGCCTGCTGAATGGCAGTGAACGCACAACGCCAGGAGAAAACGAACCCGATTCCCCAATCGATGACGATGGAGCAGACGTTCTATTTCCCGACCATGGAGAGGTTCGAAAAGCAATTGCCCGCCTGAAGAACAACAAAGCGGCAGGGGCCGATGGATTGCCGGCCGAGCTATTCAAACACGGCGGCGAAGAACTGGTAAGGAGCATGCACCAGCTTCTTTGTAAAATATGGTCGGACGAAAGCATGCCCAACGATTGGAATTTAAGTGTGCTATGCCCAATCCATAAAAAAGGAGACCCCACAATCTGCGCCAACTACCGTGGGATTAGCCTCCTCAACATCGCGTAAAAGGTTCTGTCGAGCGTATTGTGTGAAGGATTAAAGCCCACCGTCAACAAACTGATTGGACCTTATCAGTGTGGCTTTAGACCTGGCAAATCAACAACTGACCAGATATTCACCATGCGCCAAATCGTGGAAAAGACCCGTGAAAGGAGAATCGACACACACCACCTCTTCGTCGATTTCAAAGCTGCTTTCGACAGCACGAAAAGGAGCTGCCTCTATGCCGCGATGTTTGAATTTGGTATCCCCGCAAAACTAATACGGCTGTGTGAACTGACCTTGAGCAACCCCCGAGGCTCCGTCAGGATCGGGAAGGACCTCTCCGAGCCGTTCGATACCAAACGAGGTTTCAGACAAGGCGACTCCCTATCGTGCGACTTTTTCAATCTGCTGCTGGAGAAAATTATTCGAGCTGCAGAACTTAATCGAGCAGGTACAATCTTTTATAAGAGTGTACAGCTGCTGGCGTATGCCGATGATACTGATATCATCGGCCTCAACACCCGCGCCACTAGTTCTGCTTTCTCCAGACTGAACAAGGAAGCAACGCAAGTGGGTCTGGCAGTGAACGAGGGCAAGACGAAATATCTCCTGTCATCAAACAAACAGTCGTCGCACTCGCGACTTGGCTCCCACGTCAGTGTTGACAGTCATAACTTTGAAGTTGTAGATAATTTCGTCTATTTAGGAACCAGTATTAACACCACCAACAATGTCAGCCTGGAAATCCAACGCAGGATTACTCTTGCCCACAGGTGCTACTTCGGACTGAGTAGGTAACTGAAAAGTCCTCTCTCGACGAACAAAAGCCAAACTCTATAAGTCGCTCATAATTCCCGTCCTGCTATATGGTGCAGAGACTTGGACGATGACAACAACCGATGAGTCGAGGTTGCGAGTTTTCGAGAGAAAGGTTCTACGAAAGATTTATGGTCCTTTGCGCGTTGGCCACGGCGAATATCGCATTCGATGGAACGATGAGCTGTACGAGATACACGGCGACATTGACATAGTGCAGCGAATTAAAAAACAGCGGCTACGGTGGCTAGGTCGTGTTGTCCGGATGGACGAAAGCACTCCAGCTCTGAAAGTATTCGACGCAGTACCCGCCGCGGGAAGCAGAGGAAGAGGAAGACCTCCACTCCACCTGGAAGGACCAAGTGGAGAAGGACCTGGCTTCGCTTGGAATAACCAATTGGCGCCACGTAGCGAAGAGAAGAAACGACTGGCGCGCTGTTGTTGACTCGGCTATAATAGCGTAAGCGGTGTCTACGCCAGTAAAGAAGAAGAAGAAGTAAATCTTATTCTAGAGTGAGAGCGAGAAAAAAAAGAGTTTGACATATTTATATATAACTGGTGTGTGTGAGTGTGTGAGTATTTGCTTGTGGTTATTATTTAGTTTTCTGTGATTAAATGTGATTACAAAAACTTTAGTGTTGCGTTTTTCTTTCCACCGTACAGTGTACATATTTAGTGTTTATGCGATTTTGAGTAAGTGTGCGTGTGCTTGTATGTTTGTCTGTATGGGCGCGTGTTTGCCCACTGATACCAGATAAAATGTCACACTCAACATTATTGTTATTAAAGCGGAACCAAACGTAATATTCACAAATCCATATATGTATGTTTATGCATGCAGGTGTATATGTATAGAGGTGTGTGTGCCTACGCGCTTGTAGTTTTGGGTCTATGGTATTTGAATAATATTATGCGTTCGCTGTTTTGCCAATTATTTTGAAATTAATAGTATTGTATATTCATGCAAATAATTGTGAACGCGCCGAGATTTTAAACGGAAAAATCGTAGTTTCACGTAATTGCGGTTCGACAAAAGCAAAAACCGTAACCGAGTTCAATAAATATCACGCAAAAAAAGTAAGCGACAAATAATAATGAAAATAAATGCTACATCTGTATGCGAGAAAAATTTCTAGGCAAAAATATATAATATACTATAATGCAATTGAAAAATATGGATGGTTTGCGGCGCAAAAGCCAGCCAATCATTAAATGTATTTGAAACAAAGCAATTTTTTTCTTAAAAATTTTTTGTTTAGTAAAATAATGCGCTTTTCCCGCCTTTATATGGTAATATTCGTCATAAATGGTGTTAAAATTAATTAAAATATTTAATTTAATTCTATATTTCCTATTCGAGATTATGGGAGAAATGGGCAAATAAATTTTAATTACAATTGTTTTTTCGCTTTTTCTTGTAGGTAGAAATATTTTCTTCACTATAACAACGCAGAGATTAAAAAAAAAACAAAAAAAATATTCACTGCGACGTTTTCGTACGCTGATTGAAAGTGAAGTTATTGCGTTTTAAGTGTCAGTATGTTTGTGTTATCGGTGCGAAAATTATCTTCTAATAAAGAGCCAAAATTAAGATTTGTTTTAAAATTGGTAAGACTTTTGCCGAAACGTTTCAATTGATGAAACAAGTTTACTGCGATGATTGCCTCTTCCGTAGCAAAGTGCACGAGCGGTTTCAACGTTTTCAAAGTAATCGTGAGGACATAAATGACGATCAACATGTGAGCCAATCAAAATCTGTAATCACCGGAAATCCCATTGAAACTGTGCGTGAATTCATTAAAAATCAGCCGAAATCATCATTGAAATTTATTGAAATGGAATTGAGCATCACAAAAACATCGATTTATCGCATTTTGATCGAACATTTGGGCTCCGCATAAATTGACTGACGATCTAAATTTGTCAGAATCCGTCTCACCGATCGACGCTTGTGACCGATTATTTGACCAAAAACCACATTTTAACTATTAACTACTGACCGTATTCACTTTATATGACACCATGCGACTTCTTCCTTTTCGGAAAATTCATTTTCTATGAAAGGAAAGCGTTATGCGGACGTAGAGGCTATTCAAAAGGCTTGCACCGGCATACTAGCGGTCATACCGGCTAATGACTTAAAACACTCGTTCGACATGCTTTTGGATCGTGCAGAAACCTGTATTGAAGCAGAAGGAGACTACCTGGAATAAAATAAATTTATTTTGCGGAAAAAGCTATTAGTCCTGTTTTTTCTTAAAGTTCTGTTTACTTTGGAACTGACCTTGTATTTATTATTTTATAAATACTTTAAATATTGATTGAAATTTTGCACACATCCATTTCCCGCCTGAACCGGCGATATCTGACCACTATAGCATATAGTTGCCATACATGCTAAACGATCAAAAGAGTGGCCTTGTATAGAAACCGGTTTTTTTACAAAATAACAACAACGGGCAAATATCTTGGCTAAGTTGTTCAGATCGACCCACTATACCTAGCAAGTAGTTTTCACACGAAGTGATTGGCAAAAATCAAGTTTTCGTTTGGAATTGTTTTTATCTTTTGAAGTTAAACTTCTTAGTCGACTTCGGAAAAGGTTGCGTTAAACGTTTAACGCTTCAGGGGAGAGGAAATATCGTTGAACAATTAAGGCGAGAGAGAATCAGAGTAAAGCAAAGAACTTAAAGCACTTGCCATGCTTATGCTATTTGAGCAATTGTTGTTTTTGTAGAACAATGTTTCAATGTTTAGTTGGTGACATATTCACATGTGTACGCATATGTATGTATGTATGTTAGTATGCTTGTGCATTATTTATTCGGAAGTTTATTTTTTTTTTTTTTTTGATTTTGGAGGGGGAATCTTCGAAAGATACCGTCATTTTTCCGGACGGTATGCGGCCGCTAATGCAGAGACCAATACGTCTACGTAATAAACCCTTAAGTCCATTGTCTTTGCTTGTTTACTTGCCCCACGGAACTGCCGTTAAGCATGACATCGTGGAGCCAAGCTTAGCCATTCGGCTCGTCAATCACGTCATTCAGACCTACTCCTCATTAATCCTTCTGATTTCACTGCGTTGCCACTCCTTCATTCTTAGTTCTTTTAGAACTATAGCACACCACGCTCTCACACTATCCCATACTTGTTTTGACTCAGTCATAAACCGCACTATATTATCCGGTGTCACTTGTTCCGTTGTCAACTTCTGTAGATCGACTCTTTCCTTTTCATACCGTCGGCAGAAAAAGAAGATGTGCAGTGTGTTTTCTCCGCTTCTGTCGCAGAAGGAACAATTCGTCCCGTCGTCGTGTCCATATTTATAGAGATACTCTCTAAAACAGCCGTGTCCCGTCAAAAACTGCGTCAGGTAAAAATCTGTTTCTCCGTGTGTCCTTTCTACCCATGCTTGTATATTTATAATTACCGTGTAGGTCCATCTGCCCATCCTAGCTGCATCCCACCGTCCTTGGCACTCATTGAGGCTTGTTTGCCTCTCTTCCTTCCGCTCTTCAGCTTTTAGTCGCCTACCCAGTCTTGTAGACCTGTCATATACTCTTTTGAGTTCCATGGCCATTATCTCTGGTGGCATGATGCCTGCTAAAACCCCAACCGCTTCGTGGGATACCGTACGAAATGCACACGTGACCCTTATGGCACTGAGCCGCATTGAAAATTTCGCTTTCTTAGCATACGACTTTTGCTGTAGTGCTGGTCCCCATATGGGCGCCGCGTACATCAAAATTGATTGGCTTACCTTGGCCAATAGCGTTCGCCTATTTTGGCTTGGTCCACCAATGTTGGCCATTATTCTTGATAGGGCGGCCGTTACCCGTGCTGCTTTCTCACATAGCGTTTCGATGTGCGTCTTGTAGCTAAGTCTATTGTCAATAAGCACTCCTAGGTACTTTAGTGCCTTCTGGGTCATTATACTGTGGCCGCCAATATTTAATTTTATGTCTTCGAGCTTTTTCCTGCTTGTGATCAAGACAGCTTCAGTTTTTTGCACAGCGAGCTGAAGTTTTGCTGCCGTGAGCCACTCTTTGATCGTTAACGCCGCTTGATTGCAGAGGTACTCAAGTTGTCCCAGTTCTTTTGCCACTACTGTTATGGCAATATCATCCGCGTAACCGATTATCTGTACCTGCTTGGGGAGAGAGAGACGCAGCACCCCGTCATACAAAACGTTCCACAACAATTTGCCAAGCACGGAACCTTGTGGAACTCCGCCCGTTACACTATATGATTTTTGTCCGTCATCCGTATCGTACAGTAACAAACGGTCAGACAAGTAGCTGGATATGATCCTAACCAAGTAAGCCGGGGTTTTGTTACGTTCCAGTGCACTTGTGATATGTGGCCAGTATGCCGAGTTGAACGTCTTTTTAACGTCAAATGTGACTACTGCGCAGTATTCCTTAGTACCATACAGCCATCTTTTACCCTCTATTGCCTTGTTAGCTATATCAGTAAGCTTTTTAATAGCATCAGTGATGGATCTCTGTTTACGGAATCATACCTTTTTCTCCTTCCTTTTCTAGATGCAGCTCTAGTCGTGCACAGATTATCCGCTCTAGTATCTTGCCGGCCGTATCCAGTATACAGAGCGGTCGATATGAATTGGACTCTCCTGCTGGTTTATGTGGCTTCTGCAACAAGACCAGTCTTTGCTTTTTCCAGATTTTCGGGAAGACACCTTTTTGTAAGCACCGTTGTGCTTAATAGCAATCTTTAAAGCCTTATTTGGGATACCATCCACACCTGGTGCTTTGGCATTGCCAAATCTCTCTGCCGTTTCTATTAACTCCATATCAGTGACTATTGTCCATTCCGTATCAGCAGGTTCTTGCGCTCGCGCCGTTCGATTCTCCAGAGGCTGTGTAGGGAATAGAGTTTCCACTACAGTTTTCAGTAGTGCTGGGCATGTCGGTGCTTGTCCTTTGCCACGTCTTATCTCATATCGTCATTACCAGCTTATAAGCGTCACTCCATGGGTTTTCGTCGATTTTTCCGCAGATTTCTTTAAAGCAGTAGGATTTACTTTCTTTGATTGCTTTTTTGAGATCGCTACGTTTTCTCTTAAAGCATTTGCGTAATTGCGTGCTCTCTGCAAGTCCGCGACTCCTTTGACACCTCCTCCTCGCTTTGTGGCATTCCTTCCTTAATGTGTCGATCTGCTCATTCCACCAGTAAACAGGCTTTCTATGGGCGCCATTTTTCTTCCTACTCCTAGAAGCGTCGCACGCTTTAATGACGTGCCGCACTAGGGTCTCCGCCTGTCGATTTATGTCTTCCTCAAATGTTATATGACCATCTAACATGAGTTTGAAGAGTTCAACGTCCATGGTTTCCATCTTCCATCTTTTTCTCTGTACTTTCTTAGTGGACATATTTCTTCGATTGTGCACCGAGTATATATGTCACACACCTGCCACCTTGTTGTCCGTGCTAGAGAACTGCTAGCGAAGGTAATGTCAATGACCGATCCCCGACCATTCTTCTCGAACGAATTTTGATTTCCAGTATTTAGTAATAACATGTCTAACGACGAGAAGGCCTTTAGCAGAGCATCTCCACGTCTATTTGTGCAGATGCTACCCCACTCCACCGCCCATGCATTAAAATCGCCTGCTATCACGTTTCTTGTAGTAGACAGACTTTCTCTGACTAGTTCGTCCAGGATTTTCTCGAAATCAATTTGCGATATGCTTGGCGGTATGTAGCAGCTATAAAAATTGATCCCACAGATTTTCGCGCGTGTGTAAAAAGATTTCCCTGATAGCGGTTTATCCTGAAACATTTCCCCTCCACAAGTCCATATGGCAGATTTGTTTGTGTTGTCAGAGATCCATGTCGCTCCGCTTATATTTTTGTACTGTTCGCAAAGTATAGCAATATCGACCTTTTCCTCGTAAACCGTCTGTTTAAGAAGTTGTGCAGCCTCACAGTGGTTTAGATTGAGTTGCATGACTCTCATCTTTTGATGTTTTTACACGCCTCTTGATAGAGAGGACACTATTTGCTTCCTATTTGGTGGTCGATGTTTTCCTTGCCCTTTTTCTTACATGCACTGCATGACGGGTTTTTATTACACGACTTCGCAAAGTGTCCAGTATCTCCACACTTGACACAGCACTCGCTCCTGTCATCTGGATTGTTGCATGCTTTCGCCAGATGTCCGTATTCAAGGCATCTGAAACACCTGCTGAGGTTTTGCTTCGCCCTTATTCTGCACACTACCCAGCCTATTTTCAACTTGCTCTTACTCTTGCTTCCAACGCGGGTAGACTTACCACGGCAGTTTGGGTTCCTAGGTATGCCGTTCTGATGCTCTTAATCGAATTTATATCAAAATGCCTCAACTCGTTTACTTGTAGGCGTATTGTCTCAGTGATGCCCTCTTTCGTTGTGATTTCATCAAGATCACGTATTTCTACCAGAACCTCGTGAGTTAGAGCTTTTATTCGCGCATTTTCTCCAAGTAATTTACTTATTTCGGTCTTGAAGACCCCCGTGCTCTTCATCTGGGCCTTTTTCAGCTCTAACAGAATTTGGCCTTTTGCCGTCTTTCTTATCTTGGTCACATTTTCCCCTAATTTTTGCAACGAATCATTCTTCCTGACAGTCCTGAGGATTTCGCTATATGACATGTTCCCGGTTTTTTCTATTACTATTGCATCGGGTCGGGGTGGCGCACATGCGTATGCCTATACCTGTATTCATTTGAGCAGATAAGAAGATTAATATGATAGACGATATATGTATGTAGAGTTTAATTTTATTGAAAACACACTTTTTATGTTCGTATAATTTCCACTAATTCACTTTTATTTTAATCGTTTCTTTTAAACATAGGATAACTTAGCTTTTCTCACAAGTAGGTCTGCCGCGCTCGGCGTTACAATCAGGAATGAATTATATATCAACTTACGCTATGATGGACGCTAGCCTTACCGCCCACAACTTCTACTTAATCCACAAATGCCATCCACTGTATGACATTTGGATAAGTGGTTGCCACACTGACCTTATTTCTCATCCCACAATCGGCCGTCCTGACAAGCTATTCGCCCTCGAATACCTAACCCCATTTCTTCATATTTTCCGCAATTGTAATGGTCTTGTTAGTTCCTTCATGGATTCCCATTTTCTCTATTTCGTATCTTCCGTGTGGTAATTGTGCGACTATTTTGTATGGCCCGAGATATTTCGGCCTCAATCTCATGCCAACCCCGAACTGTGTTCTTTTAATTGCGACTGCTTCGTTAACTCCGTAACTAAAATTTCCCGTTCTATTCTTGTTGAATGTTCTGACGTTCTCTTCCTGAATTCTCTTTATGTTTTATTTTGCCTCCTGTCTTACTAAGTCGCGCTGAGTATTTAACTCTTCAACCTCTATTCCGTCTAGCATAGTTTGTAATTCTGAACTATCTGTTGTGCGCATATTTAAACCTGTAAGTATTTTGAAGGGTGCTATCCCCGTACTCCGCGGAGAGGTTTTATTCATAATTTGTTGAACTTTTGGCACTTGACGGTACCACTGAGTTGAAGTGTTCTGACACATTTTTGAGAGCATTGGAATAACTATACGATGCGGTCGTTCCACCTGACCGTTGCCCCGAGGAACTCCCGTTGCAATCAGCAAGTGTTATATGCCTTCCTTATTGCAATATTTGAGAGCATTTGCCGTCAAGGCAGCCCCCCTATCTGTGACAATCCGCCTCGGATTTCCAAAAATCGACGCCTGTTTCTCCAATCCATCCTCCTCCATGCCCGCGGGTACAACCAACAACTCCTTGATGGGATCGTAATATACTAACTCATTTTTTATGTAAAACTTCTCATAGGGTCCATTCTCTAACGCTTTCCTTACAGCTCTAATCCAACAGTCTTGCAATTGAGCTTCCTTCAATCCCAACGTTAACGAGTCTTTAATCATTAAACAGTGTACGAGACTTAATGTGTCTACATATCTCATCCGCGTTCCGGATCTATGCTCGACTACACCATTGTACTCCGTCATGCTACTTGGAATAGTCCTATCTTTAAGTATTTTCCCAACTTGATCATCTACGTATCTTTGATCTTCGTACGATACCCGACGAGGCCGTTGATACCCTGGTCTCCCATTTGTCAAAATTAATTTCATTTGAACTGGCACATTCACCGGTTTCTGAAGCTGATATTTATTTATCAACGTTTTGACGAACGCTGCGTCAGAATCTTTTAAATGTGACAAGTCTACCTTAACCGATTCATCATCCATTTGCATCTCTTTTCCACAAAAAAACTTAGATTCGCTCTTATCATTGCATCCTTTGCCACGACATACCCTGTCCTTTCCCTTTATATCGACCTCTCTTCCCCGCTTTTCCAAATTAACCTTATATTCGCACACTTGCTCGGCCGAAACCCTCTCACTCGCTGAGATTTCAGTTTCATCGCCCACTTGTATACCTTTACTTTTAACCTCTTTACCCGGCACCTCCGGACTAACCTTATCTTCGCTCACTCGCTCGGCAGAAACCCACTCACTCACTGAGGTTTCAGTTTCAGTTGGGATGCTTCAATATAGGCGTCGCCCACTTATGGACCAAAAACCATATCTCAGGAACTACTCTGCCGATTTCAATGAAATTCGGTATATAATATTATATAATATTTTCTTAACCCCTAACAACCCAGTATGCCTTTGTAACGTAACTGACCAGTAGTGTCCAGCGGACACACTATTTAATTCTAAGGCATTTGAAAGAATACAAAGACATTTTGAATGCAAAAAACTTATTAAACAGTAACATGCACTTAACTTTATTAACTTTCATATTGTTATATTTTATTCCATTACATATTAATTCTTTACACATATTACAAAGAATTGTTTTTATAGAATGTTCTGAACAGACGTTCAGATTACATTTATCACAGCACTGTTTAGAAGTTCTGGATATTTTCGAAGGGCAAATGTGACAACGCTTCTTTCTTTTTGCGACAGGTTCAAATGATTGCTTAGATGATGATCCTTGATCTGATCGTACCACGCCTTTAATGGCTGCTAAATGATAACTTGACAATCCTTTCTTGTTCAGTCCGTATCTTCGGCTTAATAATGTTGGCGAGTCATTGTGCCATTAAAATCCAAAGAACTACAATATGGTGGGTGGTGTGAGCTGAAACAGTAACCAACAACAAAAGTAGAATCTGAAGACGCACTAAGCAGGATAAACGACGCTACTTAAAATGGACTTCTGACTTCTGGCAACTACAAAAACACAAACTATTCGAATCACATGAACAACAGCCACATGTACAACAACAGTAAGTGTATGTTAAGCACTTCACCGCTGCGATTTTCGTTTCATTTGACCTTTATACATATCTAATATAATCCTTTTATGAAGTTTCCAATTGCCTGCGTAGAGATGTGTGTTCAAAGTGGGATGTGTGACGACCGAGAAGAACGTTACTTTACTCGTGTCTGCAATGCCTTTACATGAAAGCCGTTATAATCAATGCTATAGGCGACATGACGTATGAGTGATGTTGGGGATAGTGTGAAAATGTGGATTTTTAAGGGTGGTATGGTGCGTATGAGTGATGTTGATGTTAGCGTGAAATATACATCTACGTGGCGTATGAGTGATCTTTTTATATGATGTAAGGACTCAAGTGAAACGTGGCGTATGAGTTATATACATTTAATAAAAGTTACATCTGTGAGTGATAAGCTAAAAATGTATGGAGTGTATGGGCCCTATCACATGCTCAGCTTTTGTGATATTTGGATCGTGATCCATATTGATGTATGTATTTATTCGAAACAAATCAAGTTTTTGAAACAAAGATGCTAAAAAATAGTCTTTCTCTATTATTTTTTTTAATTTGTTATTTTTTTTATCTTACACTGAAGGAAAATGTATGAATTTTATTAATTTTAATATGGAGAAACCCTTAGCCGAAGGTCAGCGTATTTTTGTGAAAGCATTCGCTGACCGTGTAGTTGAAAAAAGTGGTTTTCACGGGCTATAAATGGTGACTTTAGCTTAAAATACAAAGAACGTACTCAGCGGCAAAAACCTCTTGAAAATGAGGTACTTGAAGCAATACTTAAAGAAGTTTATTGCCAAATACAAACAGCAGCAAGTGAAGTTTTTGTAAATCACTCAAGCAGCATTTCAAAACGTTGAAAAAGAGGCGCATACATTCAAAATCAAGGCAAATGGATGGCACAATAATAGAAGAAAAGAAGCGTTGAAAGACATGTCAGAATGCCCTACAAAACGAAGTTGTGTTTGCATTAGATTGTGACTAGGGATGAAATATGAATCCATTACTATAACCAGCCAAAATAACGGCAAATCCGAAAATCCATAGGTAATCCAGTTAATTTAATTTTACATCATGTCAACGCTCAGTCTCTTATTGCATAACCGTTTAAAAACGGTTTGGAAAAAATGGCTGGGAAGTTAAGCCTCATCGTTCTTACAGTCCACCCTTTGCCTCTTTTAACTAGCATTTAAGCGGGTCGATGCAGAATGCCAACTTTAGAATAGGGTTCACATCAAACAGGGTATCAAAACTTGGCTTCATTTATTCTTGACATTTAAACTGCCACAGTGCCTTTGAAATAGAAAACAAACATTACCAGAAAGATGGAGAAATGTTAAAACTTCAGTTGGGCAATACTTTGTAGATTATCATTGAACCACGTTTCCTCTTTTCATCTTCATTTCCAAATCATCAATATGTAATTCATTTCTTAAAGCTTTCAAGCACTTCTGTTGTCATCTCCGCAAGCCATTGTTATATTTTTCTACTCCTATCAGCATATAACGTAACTTCTTCACTACAACAACAAAAATTAATCAATTCAATTACTAAAAGGAAAGAGCAAACAGTTATTAAAACAATCATTGGCATATAAATAGATTCTATCTTTCAGCTTTCAGATGTAATGGTGCTTGACGCCTGAAGGCAGATCACAGTCTCACTGAACCCTCTTCACTGCTACAAAGCGAAAGCCAGCAGCAACCAATGTAGTAAGTATTTGGCCTTACACACATATATAAACACCTTGAAATTGCAACAACTCTTTATGTTATCAATTACACAATTACACAAATACATGCGCCCATTTTACTCTCGCAAACCCATCTCCCTTTCCGTCGCATAGACTTTGCCACACGATTTGCTGATTATTTATTGCGATTGTGCGCGTGTATTTCGCTGTGAAACTCGTATTTATTTAATGAAGCATCGATTTCCAATGGCATAAAACTTTTTAGTATATTTGCTTAAATAATATGTGTGTGATAAAATGCCTTCAATATTAAGCTATTAAGGCTGTTAGGACGTTAGCAATGAAGACATATGGCGGATTGAAACAATGTTTTTCTTAAGCGATTTGCTGTTTGGTGGACAGGAGTAAAGTTCGGAGCATTTTTTAACTTAACAGCCCATGGTGCTGTAATAACCCTTTAACCACAAATTTATTTATGTGATTAACTTTCAGCATACATTTTTGGCGCTTTTACAGAAACCCGAAAAAACCTCTAACCGTCTCCCGACTATATTTTTGAGACTGTCCCTCATATTACTAGTTGTATTTCATATTAACTGAGAAAGTCCTTTCGGCGGAAATTTTTTGTAAATACATCTTCCACGAGGATATTAACTAGGCATTTTCTCGGCTTGGTAGCTGTACTAGTTCCAAGAGCAGAGATATACATATATCTCTGCTTTGGCATATTCTCGAAATAAAATTCAGCATGGAGGAAAAAAAAAAAAAAAACGGGCTAGGATATCGGACCATCCGGCGGTAACTTTGCTTCGCTCTCTGGGGGCCGCTAATCGTACTAATTCGGCATTAATGGCTAGGCCCGGCAAGGAGGGGTTGAAGGCGAAAGCAATAGATAATGCGGTGGCCAAAGTCCACGAAAGACTAAGCTGGCAACTAATTTGAAAGGAGCTTTCTGCATCGTTATGCGCTCAGCCTAATACTACACACTAACGAACAAACAGTTGTCCATCTTAGTCTACCTCATAGCGACGCAGCAATTTTATTGGCTACGCTTTACCACAATTTTCCAATAGGTTCCCTCAATTATTTGCTTGTTTATCTTTTCACATTTAACTCTTTGCCTTGGTGAGATTCATTGCCTCACTTTTGGCTCAAAAAGTGTAATTACTTTTACTGCATGGGCATTGGCGGGTGTTCAAAATTGAACATGCCGTTATATTGAATAAGAAGAGATAAGAGATATCATATACATACAAATCCGTACATAGTAGAGTGGGTCGATTCCGGATTTTTTTCGATTCGGGATTCCTAATAGTGCGGAAAAGTTGCCTTAGTACTTCCTGATTCCAATGCAACTTTTTGTTTTGAGATCGGATTGCATCTTCAACCCCAACTCCGGCCTTGAAATTTCAGAAATTCGCCTAAAATCGTGAAATTGTCTAACTAGCGCCTAAAATACGCATCTCATGGCAAAATGTATAAAACAAAAGTTATTTGTCACGTCATTTGCTACCGTAATGGCCGAAATGATCATGGCCGTAGGACGAACCGTTCCCGAGATACGAGCGAAAAGTCGGCGCGGCCACCCAGAACCCACCGCGTGGAGGTGGCTGCTCTTCGGGTTACTCCCAAGCCCAACCCAACCAACCAACCATATGTCAGGCTTGTTTTAGACCGAATCTGTGTCAAATTTATTGATAAAATCAGATTTTGTACTAAACTTTGGCACTTGTTGCCTAGATTTCAGTGTAGAGCGTATAAAACGATCACGAGATTGGGGGCCAATAACTTTAGAAGATGCCTCTGTCACCAGTTTGACGGTTCTCTCGACTGCCACGGTGTGAGAGGGGAATTCACTAAATTTTCATACCTCTGCAGTGTCTCCCGACAGTCCTTTTATGAGTTCTTCGTTAGAAACTGAACAAAGAACTGGTGGAACAGTCAAGGTAATAGTCTTCCAGTTAATCATATCGTAATAATTATTAGCTTTGAAATTCAGCTTTGGCACTTTATTACATCTAACCCTCCCATTTACAGTGTCAGACTCTGCTTCTCTGGCTGCCAGAGGGCGGTCAAGGGTCAACTTTCTGACTTCTATCCGTTCGTCAGTCATCATACTAATGAGAATGTTTTCTGGAAGAGCAACGAAAGCATTCTATTGAATGGATGAATCGACAACCTTGCGCAGTTTAGCAGGTAAGTATTTCGACCTTTGAATTGCAGCATAGAGATGGCGCGAGCCATCTTTGATTGAACTGTTGAATCTTATTGAGAACCACAAAGGTGAGTAAACTGTAAGTATGTACTTGACCAAAATCTTTAATTCCTTTGTAGCTTTGTCAGTAGAAGTGTATAATCTCAGAATTTTATTTGCACAGGTGAGCCAGCAAGATTTGCACATGTTACCTGGATGCATCGACGCTAAATCTGAGGAACATTGACCGAAAACAACAGCTTCTGATATTTTATAGAGATAAGCTTGGTCTGTGCTAAGTTGGGTCGGATTAATAACCTCAGAAAGTAATTGGCAGGGTGGAAAACTTTCAAATTTGACAACAGGCAAGTTCTCACAATCAGGGAGCAGTTTACCTATGTTGCCAGAGAATGTATTTGGACTCTTTGAGACACCACCTATGTGTTCGAAAAGAGTACGAAATGGAAGTTCGTTGAAATTCAGAAGACAAACAACCCACTGTAATAACCTACCTATTCTTTCTTCTAGTTTCCGAATGATTCCACCTTTCCAACCTGTGTTCGAGTTGGTGCCATCAGCACCGACAACTTCTAGATGTTCCACATCAACTGAATTGTCTTGTAAATGTTGCCATATAGCTTGCGTCCCATCCTCAGCTGACCCGGAAAGAGAGGTGACGTGGCCAAAGTAATGACAACCAGGTTCCGTTATAAGAGAAATATGTTCCTCTTTGACAGTGTCGCGGTAGTACTTTTCACCTTCGCTGACTTGTGTAAGTGTATTGTCTTTGCGGCCGTCAAAATACAGCCCATATACAGAGTCAATACTTTCGGTGTTTTGGAGCTTAACTCCAACACTTTTTTTCGCCCGACTAATCTTGCATTTGTCAGTGACAAAGCTAGCCTGATCCTCTGTTATCAAATCTGCTTTTTTGGCATCCAGAAAAGCAGATGAAACAATCAAGGCCGCTGCTCTATCACTCACTCCAAATCTTTGGGAAGCTAAGGCAGTGTGTTCTAATACTAGTGTGTTCTGTTTGGTTTTAGAAGATGGAAGAGAAAATTCATCATCAGCATCGTTTTTGGAAGAATCCATGTGCGACGCACCTACATTGTTGTCGTCTGTATGAGAGTCTGTATGAGAGTCTGGCTGATCTGAATAGTCACGTGTTCTAGCTGATACTTTTCTGGTAAGTGTTGATGTTGAATGACGTTTTGAAAGCTTTTCTTTAGGTTAATTTTTCTTTGTAATTTTTTTTGTTTCAGGTAGATCAACACTTCCAATGCGACCAATTCTTCTGGTTCTCTGGTCCAAGAGAAATGGTTGTTCATTGATAGGAACCTTCCTTTCCTTTGGACAAGTGCAAGAAGAAAAATAAATGCATTTACAAGCAGCGATGTGAAATAATTTTCCGGCAGAAGAGACAAAGTCGTCTCTTTTAGACCTTAAACCTATTGGGTTCCTTAAAAACATTTGTTTAAGAGTCAAAAATTTCTTATGGTGTATGGTGAGCATTTGTACAACTCTGGTGTGTGAAACTATCGGAATAGATGACTTTTTGAAAGTATTTTCAACCTTTTTTGCAACTATTTCTGTAACCTCTTTACTCCTAGGTTCACAGTTGTCGCCTCGGAGTCACCCTATACGAAATCTTTCAAACCGATAACACAAAAGAACATCCCGGTAAGTAGGTAACTGGGACTCAGAGAGATTGTACGGATATATGCCAAACACAGGATATTTCTGTCTAACTTTAAATTTAGATACAGACATTTTGAGTTCTGTGTTCTGTTGAGAGAATATAAGTGATAGCACTCGGCGAAATCAACGACAAGAGTGAAGGAACTCGATGAAAAAATATTTATGTGGAGACCAGTCCGAACGTGTCGTATGGCGCAGGGAAATGAATATAAGTGTTAGAACTCGGCGAAATCACCGACAAGAGGGAAGGAACTCGATGAAAAAATATTTGTGTGGAGACCTATCCGAACGTGTCCTTTGGCGTAGGTGAATGAATGTGAGTGATAGCACTCGGCGAAATCAATTTCAAGAAGTGTGGCCGCAAGCCGATTTTCACCTTGCGCTGCGGCGCGCCACATTTTCGCTCGTATCTCGGGAACGGTTCGTCCTACGGCCATGATCACATACCATTTCGGTAGCAAATGACGTGACAAATAACTTTCGTTTTATACAATTTCACGATTTTAGGCGAATTTCCGAAATTTCAAGGCCGGAGTTGGGGTTGAAGATGCAATTCGATCTCAAAACAAAAAGTTGCATTGGAATCAGGAAATACTAAGGCAACTTTTCCGCACTAATAGAAATCCCGAATCGAAAAAAGTCCGGAATCGACCCAACCTAATACACAGTCCACTAATTTTAAATAATCATTTCTTTCCCTCGGCAATATGTTCAAATATCATTGAACATGCTACTTATCAACAAAGCCGAAATTCTACTAAATATAAAAATCTATTTATATATTAATATACATACATATATACGTAATGCATTTATATGCAATGCACATCCAATAATAATAAAAATGCATGGGGACACAGTTCATAAATTTACAGATGAAATAACATTAAACACACACACATGTATTAAATTGTACACTTGAAAACAACCCCATGTCATGCAGTAAGAAAAAATATGCTGCAATACATACAAACATACACAGATACACACATATAAAATAATTTAAGATAGTTTTAAAATTTGTATATAATCAAGGAAAATACCAAATAAAATCTAGAATGAAATAACTCTCAGCTCACGGAAGGTCTTTTCATTTCCTCCCACCAGTGGTAAGGAATGATAAATCTTTGTTGAGTTTAAGGGGCTATACCAGTGTGATGCATGAAAAATTAGGCGATTTTCGTGAATTTTTTTAAATAAAAATACTAGATGGAATGTTTCGACGTTCTATGGACGTAATAAAGTATATTTTTAGCTATACTGATTTTTTTTTTTTTACAAAAATAAAAATAGCACATAACTCCGCTGTCTGCGAGAGTGCCTAGAAAAGTGTCTCAACTGTTGGCATGATTCCGGTCGAATCAGTAGCTGAAATCAAAAAATTCAAAATATTTATTAAAGGTAAATAAATTTTCTATGCAATGAACTACGATCTTTGAAAAATATCAAAAATTAAGAAAATGGCGTAATTTTGAAAAAAAAAACATCGTTTTTGTACGAAAAAAATGGTCGTTTTTTTAATGCCAAACTGACGATTTTCAACCAACCGAAAAGATCGTAGTCCATTGTATAGCAAATATAATCAGCTATACCCTGTTTTAATTTTAAGTCGATCGGTCAATTTCTCGTTGAGTTGTGATGTCAGCAATTTTGAAAAAAGCCGTTTCGAAAAAAACGCGTTTAAAGTTTCACTTATACATATATGTTTGCACCTTTGAGCGGTCGCTGTTTAGAACGCTGCCATTCAAAAACTATTCAAGATGCGACCTTGCCGTTTTCACACGATATTTTCGAAAATATCTTCTTCTTTACTGGCGTAGACACCGCTTATGCGATTATAGCCGAGTCAACAACAGCGCGCCAGTCGTTTCTTCTCTTCGCTACGTGGCGCCAATTGGATATTCCAAGCGAAGCCAGGTCCCTCTCCACTTGGTCCTTCCAACGGAGTGGAGGTCTTCCTCTTCCTCTGCTTCCCGCGGCGGGTACTGCGTCGAATACTTTCAGAGCTGGAGCAGAACTTTTCTCTCGAAAACTCGCAACGTCGACTCATCGGTTGTTGTCATCGTCCATGCCTATGCACCATATAGCAGTACGGGAATTATGAGCGACTTATAGAGTTTGGCTTTTGTTCGTCAAGAGAGGACTTTACTTTTCAATTGCCTACTCAGTCCGAAGTAGCACCTGTTGGCAATAGTAATCCTGCGTTGGATTTCCAGGCTTACATTGTTGGTGGTGTTAATGCTGGTTCCTAAATAGACGAAATTATCTACAACTTCAAAGTTATGACTGTCAACAGTGACGTGGGAGCCAAGTCGCGAGTGCGACGACTGTTTGTTTGATGACAGGAGATATTTCGTCTTGCCCTCGTTCACTGCCAGACCCATTTGAGTTGCTTCCTTGTTCAGTCTGGAGAAAGCAGAACTAACGGCGCGGGTGTTAAGGCCGATGATATCAATATCATCGGCATACGCCAGCAGAATATATAAACTATCGAAAAAGCAAAAAAAAAAAAAAAATTTTTTTAAATGTCACACTGCGATGCGTATGTGGGTCGCAGCATTTAAAGATAGGGGAAAGTGTGTTTAAATTTGTTAGCCACAGGGAGATATGTAAAGATACATACTATATGCATTTGTATATTAAATAACAGGTGGGCTATCTAACGTTTTAAATTTGAATTATCTATATTTCAACATTGGAAACGTCAAATACCATTCGGAAAGATATTCAGTAAAAAGTGTAAAATTTATGAAATGGGTTGCTACTCACTAGAAGAAAACTGGGAAATATTGAAAAAAAAACACAGAGGATGGTCAGTTTTACCGAAAATTAATCTTTTCGGACGAAGCTCATTTCCACCTCGATGATTACGTTAACACGCAGAATTGTTGCATTTGGGGCACAGGACGGCGCTACGTGCCATACAGCACGCATAATCAGCAAAAGAGGTGATGTGAATTGGCCTCCCAGAAGCTGCGATTTAACTCTGTTGGACTATTTTCTGTGGGGAGCTGTTAAAAATAAATGTTACGCCAACCATCCAGAAACAATTCAAGATCTAAAGTACGAGATTCAAGCTGCTGTAGCTGCCATAAAGGCTGAAACCATCGAGAAAGTACTCCAAAATTGGATGGTTCGGATAAGCTACTGTAAACTCAGTCGTGGGGGTTATTTGTCCAAATTTGTTTTCCAAAAATAAATTTCACAAAACAACCTTTTAAATAAATGTTAGACTTTTGAAAAATACTTACTTAAGCGTTCTTAAGCGTGTGTACTTAAGTTTTCTTGAATTATATTTATATATATTATAATTATATTTTCAACTAAGGTAATGTCAACCCTATCTCAATGTATTTAGACCTTAGTTGAAGAAAACTTGTTTTGGTAAATAATAGAAAAACGTTGCTGATATATTGGGAGAAAATTTAGAATCTTATAAGTGGATAACTAGCTAATGGCGATTAAAATTTATACCTTCCAGAAAAGCTTTCGAAACCATGATAATTTCCATAAGCCAAGGCAGCGATTTATCTGAGCATGGAAGCTTAAATCAATATTCTTTGCTCGCTGAGCTCATTAGAAGTTCACCTGCTCAATAAAACCCTTCTCGTGCTCAGCTGTGCTCCGGCGAATTTGTTCAATTTATATCTGAAACTTTGTTTGAAAATATCTGGATTAAGGGATCTTTTAAGATAAGTATCAGTGTTATATTGTGCTATTGAACCAATTGATATTTACTTTAATTGTATGTTGGCTAATTTTAATTTATTGCGCTGAGTCATTTTCGATTAGTTTTTGTTGCTACATCTTTAAATAGTACAATTGTTAGTGTTAAAAACGGCAGATATAGACATCCGTAAATTTAATTTCAAATACAACAGGGATATTTCGTCGTTTAAGATCGACGTATCCGCTGACAGTTTTTAATTGATACTTGATAACTCATTCTGGCCATCTGGGGCCTTGTGCGCGAATTCGAGCACAAACGTGTTAAGCCCCCTGTAGTTGTCACTAAAGTGCCAAGAAAACTCGTTGATACAAAAAACTAATTAACAATAATTCGCTTATTATTTAGTATCAGAATGTTAGAGGTCTTAATACAAAACTTACTGATTTGTATTTAACCAGCATTAATTGCAACTTTAAAATCATTGCTTTCACAGAAACTTGGCTAAAGCCTCACATTTTTGATAATGAAATATTCAACAGCGAATTCGAAATCTTTAGATATGACCGGCTGAACAGAAAAGGAGGCGGTGTCTTGCTTGCTGTTCATTCTTCAATTCCATCTGAAGAAGTCGATGTTCCGCATACAGACTTCATAGAATTTAGGTGCATTCGTATTTGCGCTAATAGTGGCCATATCTACTTAACTTTATCTATATAATGTTTCCTAAATGGCTTGTAATACTGATTCCATGATTATTTTGGGTGATTTCAATTTACCGTGCGTATCATGAAAATCTGTTGATGATTACACCATTCCGATTAGTACTCGCATATGTTTTAACGAGTTCTTAGATGATATGTCGGAGTTGGGTCTAAACCAAATTAATTTAATTTCAAATGAGTTTGGTAAGCTCTTAGATCTAGTTTATGTTGATAACGCTTCAATTTTCTCCGTTGTCCGATGTGATTCTTTGGTTCGGCCAGAGGACCCGTATCATCTTGCTTTGAAAATTGACATCGAAATCATAGCTAACTTTGCTCATAATAATACAGACCTTTGTTTTCGGTTCAACTTTGCGAAAGCTAATTCTAAGAAGATAAATTACGAACTTTCTAAAGTAAATTGGCCAGATTACAGCGGCAATATTGAATTTACTGCTTCCCACTTTAATGAAAATATTTTAAACTTATTTGAAAAATATGTTCCGAAGTGTGTTATTACTCAAAATATTAGTTATAATTTATTGTTTTCGAAAGAATTATGTAAATTAAATATTATAAAATCTCGTGCTTTTAAGCTTTTTAAAAAGACTGGTTTAGTTGCTGACTCTTCATAATATTCTAAATTGCGTCGACAATTTGCTGAACTTAACAAAATATGTTATAATAATTATATAAATAAGGTAAAAAAAATAATTACACGTAATCCAAAATTGTTCTATGGTTTCGTCAACTCCAAACGCAGGATTTCTAATTTTCCGTCCGCTAATATGTTCGCTGAATTCTTCAAGTCCAACTACTCTCTAAAATCTCTAAAAAATGTTCCGCATTAGCACAAGTTATATCCGATTTCTATCGTTAATGCACCTACCATTTACGAAGCAGACGTCTTATGTCAGTTAAATATGATAGAACAATCATACAATTATGGCCCAGATATGATTCCCTCATGCTCTCTTAAGAAATGTTCCAAATATTAGGTTGTCAAAAAAGTCCTGCGGTATTTTTATTGAATCAATTCGTGTGGCATCCATACATCGAGCTGGTGTGATAGAAATGACATGCCACTGAACCTTAAAAATGTAAAACGATGTGCTTTTCACGTACATCTGTACACCCTACTTCATACGCAATACAAAACTTTAGGTTGCAGCAAGTAAGCAGTTTCGTTGATCTGGGATTAACTATGGACCCCAAACTCAATTTTAATCTTCACGCATCTTCCACGGTTTTTAAAGCTAAAATCGCTCTTAGTTTTGTTAAACGTTGGTCTAAAGAATTTAGAGATCCGCTTACCACATAAATTCTTTTTGCATCTCGTAACTTTTATACGACTGAACTAAATTTGATAATTCTTTTTTTAGAATGTTCGGTGAGGTTCAGGGATGGCGGAGAAAAAAATTCGAATAATTGCCGGAAAACCACTAAAAACAGTTCTTTTCTTTTTCTCATACAAACGAATGAATGTTTGTTCGTTAGTAACGCTAAGAGAACGGCTAAACCAATATTGATTAAATTTTTAGAGGTTGTTCGTTGTGGAAATTTAGAAATAAAAAAAACCTCTATGCTTCTCATGAAGAGAAGTCGGAAAAGTGGACAATTCGACAAAGTTAATTTTTTCCATACAAATTTTTTGTTCAATTAGTTTTCAATTATTTGAATCGTTCAAATTTGTCGTTTGAAGACGACACCGTAAATTATCCAATGGAATTTCTAAATTCTTTGGAGAGGCTTGGTGTGCCACCGCATTATTTGCGTCTCAAAGTTGGATCTGTCGTTATGATGTTTCGCAATCTAATTGTGACGCATCTATGAAATATAAGGGGCAGAACGCTTGATTCTACGGATTTCTTTTGAGTTCTAACGATTTGCCATTTCAGTTCAAATGTATTCCGTTTCCAGTGAAAATGGAATTTAAGATGACGATCAATAGGAAAGTCGTATAGTGGGTGGCTTAAATTTGGAAATGCTATGTTTTTACACGGCCAGATATACGTGGCGTGCTTACGAGTTAAAAAACCATCTTCTCTGTACAGTTACGCACCGGAACAGAAACCATAAAATGTTGTGTACCAAGCTGCGTTACATTGAAAAAAATATAGAAAAATCTTAAATAAATGATTATCAACAAAATATGAATTTTTATCTTTTCATTTCAAAACACATAATTTCACGCAGGACAACGGCTGCGGGGTCAGCTAGTAGTATATTAGGTTCTCAAAAAAGTCTTGCGGTATTTTTATTGAATGATTTATTGAATTTATTGAAATGGTTTATAACGGTTTGATGACTCATGCTCAGCTCTTTACCTATGCTACGGCTGCTACTATGCCGGTCTCTTTCGACTAATTGAGCGATTTTATCGCAATTTTCGACGACAGGCCTTCCGGAGCGTGGCGCATCTTCGACCACCTCTACACCAGAACGAAAACGTTGAAATCATCGTTGTGCGGTGGAAATGGAAACTGTATCGGGTCCATAAACTGAACAAATTTTTTTGGCGGCTTGAGATGCATTTTTGCCTTTATCGTAGTAGTACTGTAAAATATGCCGTATTTTCTCTTCATTTTGCTCCATGTTTGCGACGCTATAACTCACGAACAACTTAAAAGAAACAACAGCCAATAAAACACGTGTTAGCGCGTGAAATGAGCTTTCCAAAAAGGTATAGCATGACCCGATGCGACGAATAAAACTAGAACTGCGCGCTTTCAGCGCCAACTAGCGAAAATACCGCAAGACTTTTTTGACAATTGCAGTATCATTTAGATACCCCAGTTACATTGTATTTTTAGAGTAGATAGTAGGTATCACTTTTTCCAGCATTATATTGAAGAAGGTGGACGTGAGAGAATCGTTCTGTCTTAAACTATTATACTTGTATATAGGCGGACTATGTACTTAGACAATCTTTCGAAGGAAAAAGTTTCTCAGAATAAATAGATCCATATTTTGACACTTCAAGGAAGATCAATCAACAAAGTTGAGAATAGCCAGTTTCTTACAGTGGTATAATCAGGGTCGTTGGTTAGATATTGAAGAGAATATTCGAGATAATAGTAAGGATAAAAGATATAAGAACGAAGCTTAAGACTCTCCTTTTCTTAACCCTTCTACACAAATTGAGATTGTACCCCTCATAAACAATTTGTGGGTCAAAATGACCCACAAATTGTATACGCGTACGAAAAGTTTTTAAAAAATTATGTTAAAAAAACTGGCTCGTCCTGGAAAAAAATGTGTACGTACAACTCATCATAAGACTCAGACTGAGGATATCAAAATGGTTTTGTAAGCAATTAGCCATCCTAAGGCATGGCAATACGCGTTTGTTTCTTAAATTTGGGTCATTTTGACCCAATTTGTGCAGAAGGGTTAAAAAGCAAAGATCACGCCCTGATGTATGTCAACATTAGAGGTGCTCTCAAAAAAATTACTTTACATTTTTAAATTTATATCCTCTATTGCAACTTCTTCGCCATCGTCATCAAAAGTTAGCCGCACTTTTCCCCACAAAGTTGGTATTTTCTTAATTATTAATTATAATGAAATTCGTAGCGAATCTTTCCCAAACTTTTATTGGACACTGGCGAACATCCACGATCGCACTCTGAAAATAACATTAACACTTTACAAAGTGCGCACTTCGTTGGTCGTACGTGCTGAAGTGGGCAAACACATTAGCAATAACTTTATACAACAATGACTCAACACAGTAACGGAAATCACGTGACGATGGTGGAGCGCGCTAATTACGCGAGAAAATGGCACAGTAAAGCGCAATTGGAAAATCTGGGATTTGAATGGAATGGAATGAAGTGCTTTTATTGGGACATTTTAATGTTTTAGTATGATCGGGAAAGAAGAGGTGTAACTTATACGAGTGAAAGTGCGAGTGTTATTTGCGTGGGACGTTAAAGATGGGTTGTAGTAAAAAATGCAAAGTTCGAACCTTTGCTAAGTTGAGCTACCTACTCTTCCGAGGACAACTCGAGAGCATTACTTGTGATCGAAAAACACTCTTCTTACTCACGCTGGAGCTCAAAGCTTGTAAAACTTTAAACTTGATTAAATTCGCCATATTCTATTATTAATAGAAAAAATTTTAGTAAGTAGTACCATGAATTTCCTAACTTCGGTTTTCACCGGAAAAAGTCACGAAAAGAAAACTAGTTTCCATTTAAAGTTCGACACATTTTCTGTTATACTTTAAGGAATGACATAGCGGAAACACTTCCAATGTTGTTAAGATTGGACGGGTTAAAGTTGGGGCTTAGGACTAAAAACACTTCACCGGCTTACAAGTTGTATCCACGCATTTAGTAGAGCCCACTTGACAGTAACTGAAAGTAATACAATAACGGCGTAGGACTAATTAATAGTCAAGGCAGAATGGAAACTAGCGAAGCAGTCAATCCAATTTCTTCTAGTTTATGAGCTTTATACAAAAGCACATGAGAAAAGAACACAACTAGGAATGTATTCCGTAAAATATATGACTCTCTATTTAAGCGTCAACTTTAAGTATCATAAAAAACTAAACATCAATCACCGCCAAAATTCTAGCTAAGTCCTTCCAATGCTTACTTCCTTCACTATTACAAAATTCTTAACATTTAAACGTCCCTCACCCGACCTTACATTTCTCAAATCATTCACCAGTTGTTCATTTTACCTACACCCTCACTGGTTACCGAACCAATATTCAAGCGCGTCAACAAAAGCTAATATCCCCAAAGAGACATTTGAGTCGCGTGCAAACTATTTCCGAACAAAGAAAGAACATCAGGAGTACTTAGTGAACTTAGGGATAGTGTAGAGAGACGTTGACGTAGTTTAAGGTTTCACTGTTCGGCTGCTGGCCAATAGCAGCTGGTGCTTAACGGTGATCCTTTAAGGCTGATGGCTGACAGTTGGCCGTTGGTTGACACTGCCAGTTCTTGATGGTTGAACAATAGAAATGGATTAAGCCAAGTTTAAACCGTTACTTTTTTTGGTTTCCACGGAACATCATAAATATCAGGAATATATTAGGTATACAATTAAACGAAAAAACAGTCAAAGTGTACGGTTGTGACAATTTAAAATTATAAGTGAAATTTATTTACATAGATTTCCAAAAAGTCTGTGTGTCGTATATGTAGTATATTTGATTAAAATCTTTATAAACTTATAAATTAGTTTTACTTAACGAATTGTTTATACAAAAAACAACAAATCTCAGTGAAAGAACGGAAAGATCGTCAAAACATTTATGACGAATTAGAGAAAATAAAGGGGAAAAGAAGGCTCTTCATGAGAAGTTATAGAGTCAAGCAATCGAAGGAAGCGAGAATGGCTTGTTTACAGCAAGTGCGTCAGCATGTAGCAGAAAGCCGAGCATTAGAATCTAAGGAAGGCAGAGAGACTCGCTTGAAGCAAGTGCGTCAGCATGTAGCAGAAAGCCGAGCATCAGAATCAAGGGAAGATAGAGAGACCGCTTGGAGCAAGTGCGTCAGCATGCTGCAGAAAGCCTAGCATCAGAATCTGAGGAACCCAGGGAAGCTCGTTTCCAGCAAGTGCGCCAGAATGCAGCAGAAAGCCGAGCAGCAGAATACAGGGAAGACAGAGAGACTCGCTTGGAGCAAGTGCGTCAGCATGCAGCAGAAAGCCGAACATCAGAACCTGCGGAAGCCACAGAGGCTCGTTTATAGCAAGAGTGCCAGCATGCAGCAGAAAGCCGAGCCTCAGAACCAGAGGAAGTCAGAGAGCCTCAGAATCTGCCTAAAATAGAACTTGGTGGCAAATAATATAACAATTAGTCAATGAAAGGTTAGGAGTAGATATTAAATGCTGCCTATTTATCGATTTACTTAACCAATACTAAATATCACCGTTCATATTTTAACAAATTTGGGGTTTCTCACATCAAACTAAAAATAAGAAATAAATATAGTTAAAAAAAAAAAAACTGAAAACACGCTTTTAAAGCATATCAAACTAAAAAGTGGAAAATAATTCTTTATATAAAGATATCGTATATAATGCTAGATAAATAAAAAATATGTCACAAAGCACCCCACGGTTTTTTCACAATAACGCAGGAATTTTTCCTTCATTCTTATTGTTAGTTTATGCAAAGAATTATTTTTCCCTTTTTAGTTTTATATGCTTTAAAAGCCTTTTTTTTTAGTTTTTTATACTCTCGCAACAAAGTTGCTAAGGAGAGTATTATAGTTTTGTTCACATAACGGTTGTTTGTAAGTCCTAAAACTAAAAGAGTCAGATATAAGTTTATATATACCAAAGTAATCAGGGTGACGAGTAGAGTTGAAATCCGGATATCTGTCTGTCCGTCCGTCCGTCTGTCCGTCCGCCCGTGCAAGCTGTAACTTGAATAAAAACTGAGATATAATGATGAAACTTCGTACACGTATTTATTGGCTCCATAAGAAGGTTAAGTTCGAAGATGGGCAAAATCGGCCCACTGCCACGCCCACAAAATGGCGAAAACCGAAAACCTATAAAGTGTCATAATTAAGCCATAAATAAAGATACAGGGTAGGCCATTTAAAGTTGACCCATTGCCATTTCGATGGCCCATTTGCCAAAATTAAGGCGTCGCGGATAATCAGCTGGGTTTAGTTTTTGTGCCATTTGAATTTTATATGGAAACATCTTCAAATCTTTATGAATTTTGCGTCGGAGAGTGGTGCGAGAGATGTCTAATTCCTGAGAGCGGCGATAACTCGATGTCGATGGAGTCTCCTCAATACTGGCTCGTACAGCTTCGATATTTTCATCAGAACGTCTTGTGCGTTGTCTGGATGCATGACTGGCATTACTGAGATTACCGGTGTTCACAAACTTTGCGTATAAAGACTTAATTGTGTTCTTAACTGGAGCACTTTTCACTTTATTTTTTTTGCGAAACGCACGTTGAGTTAACACAATTGAAAAGTAATTTTGAATATAAAGCTGAACAATTTCAGCGCGTTCTTTTGGAGTGTACTGTTCCATGGTATAAATTGTCTTCGAATGACGCTTCTAACGCGGTATGACATTAGCCGATTTGTCAGCGCTGTTAAAAGTTACAGCGTTGCCAGATGGGTCAACTTTAAATGGCCTGTATTAAAGTGAAATTTGGCACAAAGGATCGCATTAGGGAGGGGCATATTTGGACGTAATATTTTTGGAAAAGTGGGCGTGGCCCCGCCCCCTAATAAGTTTTTTGTACTTATCTCGGTAGCTGCTATAGCTATGTCAACCAAACTCTATAGAGTATTTTCCTTCAGGCATTTCCGTATACAGTTCAAAAATGGAAGAAATCGGATAATAACCACGCCCACCTCCCATACAAAGGTTATGTTGAAAATCACTAAAAGTGCGTTAACCGACTAAAAAAAAAACGTCAGAAATACTAAATTTTACGGGAGAAATGGCAGAAGGAAGCTGCACCCAGACTTTTTTTTAAATTGAAAATGAGCGTGGCGTCACCCACTTATGGACCAAAAACTATATCTCAGGAACTACTCTGCCGATTTCAATGAAATTTAGTATATAGTATTTTCTTAACACCCTGATGGCCTGTATGAAATATGGGTGAAATCGGTTCACAACCACGCCTTCTTCCAATATAACACTATTTTGAATTCCATCTGATGCCTTCTCTGTATAATACATACATGTGAATGAAAATACAATTCAATACTCAAAGTACACAAATTGATTTAATCTAATTAATTTTACAGCAAAATAAAAAAATATGTAAATGACGGATAATGAAATCTCGATTATCACTTTATCATGCGAGAGTATAAAATTTTCGGTGACACCCGAACTTAGCCCTTCCTTACTTGTTTTAAACTATATTTATTACATATACAAAGAAGTATAAAAGTCGATACGAAATCTGATATCTTGGAAAGTTTATGCAATAAATACTATATCTTACTTTTTACCAGAAGTTTTCCTTAGTATTACTTGTTGTCTGCTTTGTTGTCTACAGCGAATATGTTAAAAATATCGAGAGCTAAATAGACGAATTTTTTCTGTTGTACTCAAATAAAAGCTTAACTAGACGCTTTCACGTTCATTACGACAGCTGCTTTGCTTTTGTTACTTGCCACACAACTTTTAATGTGGCTAACTCTAACAATGTTTCGTCGCGATTTTTCAACAGCGAAATTGTTGTTGTCGTCTTGTTGCCTGGGTACTTTGTTGTTGTCGTTACAAAATAAAACCTACATCACCAATAACACAACAACAATTTCACTGTTGAAAAATCTCGACAAAACATTGTCAATCAGCCAGGCGTCTCTGCGACGTAATATTTTCAACTCCTTCCTGCTTTATCGGCGCGTCGTTGTGCCAACAGCTGCTCGTGTTGAAAGTTTCAAAGTAGTTGCCACTAAAAACTGGTAGAAGGTCCACATTGATGTATCTTTTAAGTGGCAGCAGCATGAAGTCAAGTTGCAAGTTGCTTCTAGCATTAGTAGTCGCTAAAGTGTTGTTATTTCAAGAGCAGGTAGGCAGCTATCAGCTCGTTCGACGTAAATATTGTCCTTTGCGGTACTATTGTTTGTTTTTCTCCATCTCTGCAACTCTGTTTGCGGACATGCTCTATTCCGCTCTCACTAGCATTCTTCATTGCTCTTTCTATCTCTCTTTTTTCATTAATTTGCATTTCCCTTTCAACACGTTTTTTCTATCGCCTGTCGTCTTCTCGTCACAGTCCCCCCGTTGATTTAACTAATTTACTCCTCAAAGCCCTTTATCCTCCAGTTCTGCCTTTTATCGTCATTAATTTTTTATTTTTTGCGGTTACGTTAGGCTAATTACCAAGTCTAAAAATGTTGTCAATAACGTCAAAAGCCCGAGAGTTTTATCAGCAAAAGCTTTGCAAATAAAAAGTAAAAGTAACAAGAACCCAAGAGCTCTTAATATGGAGTTAGCGAGCCTCTTTTATTTTGCAATATTAATATTAATTATTAAATATTTAATTACACAAGCACCCAACGCTGATCTAATACCAGATTAAAACCGCAAAAAGAAGGATGCAAAAATTAATTAAATATTGTTTATATGTATTAGTTTGAACTTGGACCGGGTTGTGCCAGGAGATTCACACGTAAATAAGCTACCCCGAATAAGAAGAGAGGCAAAGTATATGGATTTAACTACTGTTCTACTACAGCTTTGCTTCATTGACCGCAGTAGGGTTTGACAGAGGGAAGGTTTATCGTCCCAACAAATGAGGGCCTGAAGTGATACCATACCACTGGCTCTTCACTTGAGGAACAGCATTACCAAAAGGTTAAACTTTACAAAGAAGTTAAAAGTTACCCATGGCAATAAGAATGAACAAATGACTATATGCTTAATTAGGGATAACACTATTAAGTGGTATACTGACGGCTCGATAACTTTGAAAGAAATCGGTACAGGGATCGCAGGATCGTGCATCAAACTTTCCCTACTTATGGGACATTTTCGGAGCATTTTCCAAGCATAAGCTTTTGTTATAAGTCGGTATGTCCAGGCATGCGCCAGGCAAAGTCATAGTAAGCCGTAAGCTCCCGAGCACCTGGTGCTAAACTGCACGGCAATCTGTAGACGAAGGATCAAAGCCTTTGGATCTATGTATTTCAATAGGAACCACATGGCCCAATAGCACCCAACAATATTCGGGAAATTTCAGTATGCTGGACCTACAGGGGGGAGAGCGCAATAGATCTTAAGTCGCGTATGCAAGACTTCCTTTCAGTCTACAGTCATCGTAAAAAGATAACAAGAACTTAGATTGCATTTCAGAACCTGAGAAGCCAAAGTTTGATCCCGGGTGGTAACCAAATAAGTACTTATTTAGACACTCAATGGATATGTAATTTAGTTTGAAGCTACCTTCTGTGTATGGATCATTGAAGAAGAAGTCCGCTGTTCTGTAGATTTTGTTAATGCAGCTTTCATAGTGCTTGCAATCCCAGCCAGCAGGCCCATCGGCTCTTCTCCAGAAGTTTAATGCGGCACTTTTCCGATAGAACTATTCCACAGCACCGTTAGCATAGGACGGATGACACTTTTGGAGAGCCAACAGACCATGTCTTAACCCTTGTGTTGCCACCCAGTACCCGGGTACCCAACGGACTGTATTTTGTTGAATAATATTTTTTCTAAAAAAGATAGATTAAAATCCTCTTGGATTTCCATGGTTTAACCAATTATCTAGCGAATTGTGCATTTTAAATCGTTTAAGTTTTTTTTTAACGTCAGAAATGATACATTTAAAAATAAAAACACGTTTCAGCCATCCGGGTACCCGGGTACTCCGACAGAAGTTCGGCGCAGTTCCCATAATACATTATGATTATAATTTTATTTTATATCTAAAAGGAGTAAATAAGTATCCATATGATAACTATAATATAACAAATTATGTTAATTTTTAATTATTTATTGATAAGATATACTGTATACAATAATAATAATAATTTTATTTTGCGACATGAAGTTACAAAAAAATTAATGAAAAATATGAGTAAATTTGAATAACTAAATTTTAAAAATTAATTAAAAAATTAAGAAAAATTAAAAATTACTCATTACAATGTAAACATTTAGAATTGTTCACCGAATGCTGATCGCATATGGGCTTATCGCACTCAACGCAGGATTTCCGTGTCTTTCGGCGTTTGCGAATAGGCTGATCGTTACAAATGTAACAATATTCAACAACAGCTCTTTTCCCAGTGACGTCTCGACGTTGGTCATTTCTGGGTACCACCTCTACTAATGGCCGATTGCGATTTTGGTAGAGTGGTTTAGCATTATTTGCTGATTCGGCGCTCGCTCTTCGATCATCGGCATTGCTAATTATTCTGACAATTGTCGAAGGAAAAGTCTTCGTCTGTTTGTTTTTTTTTGCGAAGCATGCTGTTATTCTCATTGTAGATAAAATAAGCAGCTACACTTGCAACGTCGAGGATGTTGAAAAAGAAAGTCAGCGGCCATCTACACATCCACCGTTGGGTGGAGTACCTCGAACACATTTGATCCATGGTGTCAACGCCAGTTTTTGTTTGATTATAAAACAAAAATCATTTCTGGAATTTTGTGAGCTTTATCAGAAATTTCAGAATCATAGTGCATCGTACTAAGAAGTATTACAGCTTTGTATTTATTTTTATTTATTAATATTTTGTATTTATTTTATTCATATTTTTCGCATTCAATTTTCGATAAAATCAAAAACCTACATATTGTGGTAAATAAATCGTGTATTTATTGTATTTTATTTATCTGAGGTATATAAATAAAATACAATTATCTTCACTTTTCACTTCACAAACTTTTTTCTTTTTACTTTGACTTTAGTATTGCAATAAATAAATAACTAAGAATATAGAAATGTAATGCCCACACGCTAACGAACTATCCAAACTGCCTGGAGTGACTGCAGCGAGTCAACGCCGGAAACTGAACTATACAGCTTATATTCGTTTCACGGCATTCTCGAACGTTCCTGAAGCACAAAGCGTACGGGTACCCGGGTACCCTGGATGGCAGACAGTAAGATTTTTTTTTGGGCGGCAACACAAGGGTTAAACCCTAATTGGAGAAAAAATCATATATTATTTGGTGTGCTGATCAGCGCATTGTTTTGGTCTATGCACGGTGAGCCGTTAAGGGAGGGTCTCGCATAAAAACACAAAAAATGTTGTCTAGTTGGCGGATAGGTACCGAGAGTTGAAGAGGGAAGCGAGATCTATCTGCAGACAGAAAAGAGAGAGGCCGAAATGCGTGAATATGAAGAGCTTGATAAGCTGGCCGACAGGGGTAATGATCGATAATTCTACGAAACGGTGCGGCGATTATCAGAAGATTTCAAAACCTGAGAATACGCTTGTAAAACTCTCAGAGGTGATCTGGTAACCGATGCTCAGGGCGTACTAAAATGTTGAAAGGAACACTTATCCAGCCTGCTGAATGACAGTGTAAGCATAACGCCAGCAGAAGGCTAACACGGTTCCCCAATCGATGACGATAGAGCAGATGTTCCATTGCCCGACCATGAAGAAGTTCCAATAAGGAGCATGCATCAGTTTGGTTTTAAAATATGCTCGGATGAAAGCATCACCAACGATTGGAATTTATTTGTGCTCTGCCCAATCCACAAAAAGTGAGGCTTCACAATCTGTGCCAACTACCGTGGGATAAGCCTCCTCAATATCGCGTATAAAGTTCTGTCGAGTCTATTGTCTGAAAGATTGAAGCCCACCGTCAACATACTGATTGGACCTTATCAGTGTGGCTTTAGACCTGGAAAATCAAAAACCGATCAGATATTAACCATGCTTCAAATCTTGGAAAAGACCCGTGAAAAGAGAATCGACACACATCACCTTTTCGTTGATTTCAAAGCTGCTTTTGACACCACGAAAAGAAGCTGCCCTTATGCCGCGATGTCTGAATTTGGTACCCCTGCAAAACTAATACGATTGTGTTAACTAACTTTGAGCAATACCAAAAGCTCCGTCAGGATGGGGAAGGGCCTATCCGATCCGTTTCATATGCAAAAGAGGTTTCAGAGGAGCCGACTCCCTTCCGAGTGACTTCTTCAACCTACTTTTGAAGAAAATAATTCTAGATGAAGAACTAAACAAAGACGGTATCATCTTCTACAAGAGTGTACAACTGGTGGCGTATGCTGATGATATTGATATCAGTGGCCGTAAAAACTGCGCCGTTAGTTTTGCTTAGTCCAGAATAGCTAAGACAGCGAAGCAAATTGGCCTGTTGGTGAACGAAGGCATATCTCTTGTCATCAAGCAAATAGTCTTTGCACTCACGTCGCTGTTGTCAGTCATAACTTCAAAGTTGTAGATAGTTTCGTCTATCTTGGAACCAGCATCTACAAAAACAACCTAAGCCTCGAAATTTTACGCAGAGTATCGCTTGACAACAAGTGTTACTTCAGACTAAGTAGGCAATTGAGAAGTAAAGTCCCCTCTCTCGATCAACAATAACCAAACTCTATAAGTCACTCATTGTTGACGTGTAACACTAGTATACTTACTTGATACACTTGTAGTATACTTATTCCAAATAAAAACACTTTCTTTCACACTGTATTTAATTTTTCAATTCAATTTTGTATTTTTTCTCTTCTATTAATATAACAATTTAATTATTATTTTTATTTCTGTATTTGTTGTCACACACTGACACTGCGGCGAAATCCGGAACTCACGTCACAACGTCTGGCGGGAAGTCACAAAATAGGAAAAAATGCGGAGGTTGCGGTTGTAGAAAACAAATGTATCGTTGCGAGTCGACCATCTTACTTTGCGGATGAAACGAAAAAAAGCGTGATCCCGTTTGGATCTATCCCTTTTGAAGGCTTGGGTGGTGAATATTAAATTAATCCGAGTCGTCTCGCTAGTGATCGTGTGGTTGTTGTGTTGTAATAGTGAGCGGTGTCAGGTACTGTGTTTGATGCGTGTGTGCTGAACTGTTGTGTGATGAGGTGTTGTGACGTGACGTGATGTGATGTGACGTGTGATGAGGTGTTGTGATGTTGCAGAATGCTCATAGCTCATGTGAACATCCCGGCCCCCCTAGGCGAATTAATCGGCTAGGAGCCTTTGTAGCTGTTGGAGTGTGCTGAGTACAGCGCTCAACCCTGTTGAGCGTCGTTGTTGCTGGCGATGAGCGTGGCGTGGCGGAGATGGCCGCGTACGTCTTGTGGTTGGTTGGGTGCGTCGTCGTCGCCGGAGAGGATCGCTGCGTGGTCTAGTACGGGAGTTGGTGTGATTGGCTCGTGTGGGAAATCGATGGAACAGAGTGTGGTGCGGCCTGTGGCAATATTGACAGGCGCCGTCAGCCCAGCACTCTATGGTGGCGTGGTCATCTGCCAGGCAGGTCATGCAATGTTCGTGAGCCCTTGCAACTTGTTGTCGTTGAGCAGGCTTCATACTTTGGAAGATGGTGCATCGTTTTAGAGCGTGTGGGCGATGGCACAGGCTGCAACATGGAGGCCCCTGTGGCTCTACTAGCTGCTCTTCTCCTACTTCTCTGACTGCTGCGGCGGATGGCGGGGGCGCATAACATTGGCCCTTGGAGCGGCAACGGGTACAGCCGACGCTTTGGATTCAGTGCTTTCGGACCTTACGGTCTGGTCTGGTTTGGGTCTCCTCTACGTCCATTTCTATGGGAATATAAGATTGCATTAAATTGATTTTATTTATAATGTTATGATGTAGTTGTTGTAGCTACGTATCTATACATATGTATATGCATAATAAGTTGATCTTCAACGCGCTTGTTTGAATTTATTTTTATGTACGGATTATGAAGCGGGTTATTTTCGAATTAGCGGAATTGTTTTATTATTTTTCGATTAATTTTGTGAGTTATTTTGCGAGTTATTTTGCGGTTTTGGTTGAAGTTGTTCTTCGCCGTTTGGAAGAAAACACAGTTTGGTGACTGGTCGAGTTAATATGCCGGTTTGTGTTCGCACATCGACTACTCTTATGTGACCATCTGATCCTCGATGAACCCTTTCAATGCGGCCTAGTCGCCATTCTGTTGGAGGAAGGCATTCGTCTTGTATGATTACGCATTCTCCTGCCTTGGCTTCCTTCTGGGCCGTTTTCCACCGATATCTCTTATGGAGATCTTTGAGATAGTCTTCCTTCCATCTGTGGCTGAATTCGTGATGGAGAATCTTGATTCTTTCCCATCGATTTATTAAAGTTAGTGAGTCTCCTTCTGTCTCAGGTATGGCGAGAAAAGGAGCTCCTCTGAGGAAATGACCTGGTGTAAGAGCTGTGAAATCGGAGGGATCTTGCGAGAGGGGTGATATGGGTGATATGGGTCTTGAATTTAATACGGCTTCGATACGAGTAAGTAGTGTAGTAAACTCCTCATAATTGAATTTATGATTACCAGCCGTTTTCTTTAAATGGGACTTAAAGCTTTTTACTGCTGATTCCCAAAGTCCACCCATGTGTGGAGAACATGGAGGTATAAACTGCCATTCGATCCCTTGGGGTGCATATTTGTTAACTATTTCAGGGGAGACTTCTTTCATGAAGTTTATAAACTCCTTCTCTGTTGCTCTTTGGGCTCCGACAAAGTTTTTCCCACTATCGCTCATTATTTTTGAAGGAAACCCGCGTCGTCCGACAAAGCGTGCAAATGCTGCGAGAAAAGCCGCAATAGTCAGATCTGAACAAAGCTCGAGGTGTACTGCCTTTGTCGTAAAACATACAAAGACAGCCACATACCCTTTCCTAAATGAAGAAGACCTTAACATGGAGGCCTTTATCTGGAAAGGTCCAGCAAAATCAACCCCAGTGATGGTAAAGGGTAGAGCATAGTTGCAGCGTTCAGGTGGTAAAGCTGCCATGATCTGCGTACGCATTTTGTGTTTGTACATGGTACATGGTTTACACATGAAAATCGTCCTTTTGATTTGTGGCTTTAGTCGCGGTATATAAAATTCTTGACGGACCATTTGTTGCATTAATCGATGCTCACCATGCAGTGTAAGATGGTGCAGATATGCTAGAAATAGGTAAGTAAAACGGGATTTCTCTGGAATAATGATGGGATGTCGTTCATTGTAACTAAGGCTGGAGTTTGCCAATCTTTCATTTGCCCTTATTAATCCCTTAGAATCCAAGAATGGATTTAATACGAGAAGTGAGCTTCCCTTTTCGAGAGGTCGCTTTTCGAGCAACTTTGATTTCTTTTTGCTGAAATAGCGAGTTTGTGTATATAATATTAGACTGACCTTGGCATGTTGCAAGTCGAAATGCGTTAGTTGTACGCAAGGATCATTTGGTGCTCCTTTCATTTTTAGTTTAAGTCTTTGAATGAATTTGTGCATGTAAGCGACTACTCTTAGTGCTCTAGCAAATGACGAAAATCGGTGGAGTGATATGAAAATTTTCAATTTTGCGACTTTCCGGCGGTTTTATATTACGAGCGGGAGACTTTGGCCAGAATTCTTGTGATTCTGTTAGCCATGTTGGACCATTCCACCAGAGTGTAGTGCTGGTGAGGTGCAGTGGCTTGCAACCTCCTGTCCCAAGATCCGCTGGGTTATCTGCACTTGCAACATGTTGCCATTTTGCTGGGCCAACTAAGTCTAAAATTTGGGATATTCGGTTAGATACATAGGTCTTCCAGCAATAGGGTGGTTTTTCTAACCATGCTAAAGCTATCTCTGAGTCTGACCAAAGATACATTTTATGATCGTTTAATTTGAGATGGGTTTGGACTATGGAAATTAATTTTGCTAACAGAAGAGCACCATTCAGTTCAAGCCGTGGCAGACTGAGTGTCTTCAAAGGTGCAACTTTGGCTTTGGCTACCAAGAGGTGTGAAGATATTTTGTTATCGTGCTGAGTGCGTACGTAAATTGTTGCGCAATAAGCCTTTTCAGAGGCATCACAGAAACCGTGTAATTCTGCGTTAATGTTAGGGGTGAAATTTACCCATCGAGGGATTCGAATTTCAGATATAGTATGTAAATTGTTAGCAAATTGAACCCATTTCGCTAAACGTAAAGGTTTTACCTGTTCATCCCATTCAGTGCCATCTTGCCACAATTCTTGAATGAGGACTTTAGCTTGAATCATTATTGGCGTAAGCCATCCTGCGGGGTCGAAAAGTTTTGCCACCGAGGAAAGTATTTGGCGTTTGGTTATGGCGGACATTGCAGATATTGACTCAATTGTATATGAGAATTGATCTGTTATCGCATTCCATTGAATCCCTAGAGTTTTAGTTGTACTAGCATTTTCAAATTTAAGGAAATATGTATCTAATAAGTCTTCCTTTTTAATGTCTTTTATTATATCAGGGTGATTTGAAGTAATTTTCTTTAAGGGGAATCCCGCTGAATTTAGTGCTTTGATCACTTGAGATAGTGATTCGCACGCTAAGGACAGACTGTGGCTACCTGATAGTATGTCGTCCACGTATGTTTGTGTTTGCAACACAGAAGATGCTAAAGGCAAATTTGTTGCATTTGTTTTTGCCACTTCATGTAGTGTCCTGATCACCAAATAGGGTGCGTAATTGATGCCAAAGGTGACGGTTTTAAGTTCATAGTCGCTGATTGGACTATTACTTGATTTGCGGAAGACTATACGCTGGAAATCTTGGTCATCTTCATGTACTAGAATTTGTCTGTACATTTTTTCTACATCCCCATTGAAAACGTATTTAAACATGCGCCAATTTAGAATTAGCAACATGAGATCAGGTTGTAATGTTGGCCCTGTGTATACTACATCATTGAGTGATTTGCCTGAGCTCGTACACTTTGAGGCATTGAAAACCACTCGTACTTTTGTTGTAATTTTATCAGGTCTCATTACCCCATGATGTGGCAGATAAAAAGATAAATATCTACCTTTAGATACTTTTTCATATGGTACAGCTTCTTCCATATGATTGAGGTCAAGATATTCGTCCATCACATTATCGTATGCCGATTTAAGCTCACTTTTCTTTATCAGGCTTTTTTCCAGGCTTAGAAATTGCTGGACTGCTGATATTCTAAAGTGGCCTAGAGCTATGGTTTCAGGGAAAGTTGGTTTGAAAGGTAATCGCACAACATAACGACCATGTTCGTTTCTTGTTGTTGTGAACTGGTAATAGGCTTCGCATGCCTGGTCTTCTTCTGAAAGTTTGGTACTCTGTGGTACTTCTTCCACTTCCCAGAATTTTTTAAGTTCATTATTTAAGTATTCGTTTGTGATATCTTCCACTTGTGTTGTGAAAGAATTTATTTTCTCAGTGACTTGGCCACTTATAATCCACCCAAAGATTGTATTTTGGGCTAACAATTTATTGGAGATTTTCTCTATACCTTCAAGAATTATTTGAGGTATTAAGTCACTGCCTAATAATATGTCGATTTGTGATGGGGTATGACAGTTGGGATCTGCTAACTTGAGATGTGAGCATTTTTCCCAATGTATTTTATTTACTTCATAGCTTGGAAGCAAATTTGTAAGTTGCGGTAGAACGATGGCTTGTGCATCTATTCGTATATCCGCATTTGGAGAAACTATGGTGATTGGGCATATTTTATTAGAATTTTGAATAATTCTTCCGCCCATTCCCGAAATTTGAAAATTGGAATGTTTTATTGGCAATTTTAGCCGATTTTGAACCTTTGATGATATGAAGGATCTTTGAGAGCCTTGATCTATTAACGCTCTTAGTTTGAATAAATCACCTGTATGTTCAATGGTGATGACCGCAGTGGGTAAAAGAATTTTGCTTTCATTTTGTGAATGAAGCGCTTGAATTTTTGCTGCTTTAGAGCAACATGGTTGTTCTTCCCCTTTTTCGGGATTTGAGGTTTCGGGATTATTTGATGTAGTTGTGGCGACTAACCCCGTGGTTTTTTGAAATGGATTTTTCTTCACATTTTGAAAATTGGTAACATGAAGCAATGAGTGATGTCCTCGTTGACAGTATACACAATTGAATTTGCTTTCACAGTCTTTTGTCGTATGAGCATTCGAGAGACAGTTGATGCAAAGTTTATGTTGTCTGACAAGATTGTTTCTGTCAGATACGGATAATTTTTTAAATTTCTCGAAAGATCTTATGTTATGACCTCCTTTACAAATTTCACATACTGGTTGCCATTTATTAGTTTGGTTTAACACGAAAGTGTGACTTTTATTAACGTGTCTACTGTATGGCATATTATTGCTGGCTTGAGGTTTAAACAAGTTTTTACTTGAGTCATTTTGACGAATTTTTGGATTTATAATTTTTTTGTCTATTCGCTCAGCTATCTCGTATTGAGCAGTGAGGAATGTTTTCATCTGTTGCCAGGTGGGCATTATTTTTCTTTCCACTAGAGATTGTTCCCATCGTAGCAAAGCAGCATCAGGCAGTGTTTCTGCGCAAATGGTTACTATCATAGGGTCCCACGATTCTGTGGAGATATTTTGTGTTTTTAACACAGATAAACAATTGGTCACTGTCGAGTGTAAGTTTTGAAACTCCTGACTAGTTTCTTGTTGAATTTTTGGCAAATGCAATAAAGTTTTTATTGGGTTTTCTATCATAACCCTTTCATTTTCGTACCTTTCGACTAGTGCTTCCTAAGCCAGCTTAAAATTTTCGTCATTTAAAGCGAATCGGTTGACGATACTGCCTGCTTCCCCTTTTGTTTTGTACCTTAGATGGTATAACATTTGTACTTGTGAGAGTTTAGGATGGTTTATATAGACGGCAGTGAACATGTCCCGGAAGGACGGCCATTGATCATAACATCCATTAAAAACTTCAGTATCACAAGCTGGTACTTTGAGATACATGCCTTTATCTAGGTCTTCTTTTGGTGTTGTAACTACTCTGGGAGGGGGAGTAGTGGCTCTACTTGGCCTTACTAAACTTATTTGTTCAGTTATTATTCCCTTTGTTAACTCATACTGATCGCGGCAGTTGTCGCACTTGGCTGTCGCCGAAGCTTTTGCGTTTTCTGGGAGTTCTGCGTCGTCAGTATCTAGTACTGTATCGTACGCTGCCAGAAGGCGAGCCCAGAGATTGTTCACACTTTCTAGTTTTATATTCAAAACTGATTCTGTGATGTCTGTAATAGGGGAAGCTTGAAATCTTGTACAATATCTTATAAAACTGTCACTTTCAGTGATGAATCTAGATATTGTCTGATCTTTTGATCTTTTCTGTTTTATACTCTGCTTCGAGCGTGTAGCTTCTGCAGGCGTGCTTTGTGATTTATCATCATCAGCCATTTTTGGAATTTCCAATAATTGAGGTGTTCTTGGTTTAACCTCTTTAGATTTATCAGATTGCATTAATTTGAATAAAGTTTGAAGCTTTTAGCTTAAAGTTTTGTCTAATAGATGTTGGTTCAAAATTAATATTGCTATAGCAATGTAGTTAAATAAATTCGAAAGAGTATAAATTAAAATTTTATTAACAGAAGAATTTTTTTTTTTGTAAAAAATTATGTATTTTACAAAAAATATACATATTTGTGATCAAATTTTTTTTTTGATTCGCTACCGCATAAAAAGATTAAAGTTTTGTTGTAAAAGTATTTTATGTAAAAGTCCGATAATTTTTTTTTTTTTTTATAAATGTGACTGAAAATTTTTTTTCCAGTGTATCAAAATATCTTCAGTTCACTCGCGAGTTACATTCCCATACTCTAAACACGTAGTATTTATAAATATAGTAAGTGCTTAATATCGTACTAGCATAATAATATATACGTTCCAAATTCAGCTAAGTTGAGTTGAGAGTGAGCGTATTCCTGTTATGTGAACGCCAACTCAATTATAAGCATACATATGTACAAAGAATGTCCGTACAGTTAGTCTTAATATTAGAATTAAGCACACTAACAAATAATGCTAGTACAGCTAGCCCTATGATTAGGACTAAGTAAACTAACTAGCATTGTTATTTAGTTTTAGTCTTAAGATTCGCTCGAATAAAAACGGTTGCGTGGAAAAAAAAGGCCGAAGCTTATTTTTTTATTTTTCGCAAAACCATAACTGGCGCAGTAGGGTAAACTTTGATCAAAAGATCAAAGAAATCGAAAAAACGCATTGCCGAAAATATTTTAAAAAGTTTAATTAAAAAAAGAAAACGAAACAAAAGTGCAAAAAGTTTAAAATAAATACTAAAATAGACATTTTACAAAAAAAAGAAAAAGTGCGAAACAAAAGTGCAGAAAGTTTAAAATAAATACTAAAATACACATTTAAAAAAAAAAGAAAAGTATAAAATTCTGTAAAAAACGAAATAAAAGTGCAAGAAGTTTAAAATAAATACTAAAATATACATTTTATAAAAAAAGAAAGTGCGAAAATAGTACAAAAATCTATAAAGGAAAAAACGAAAGCTACAGTGAAAAACCAAAAAACAGGAAATTTTTTTTTTGGTGAAAATCAAACTCAAATTTCTAAGAAACAAAAAAAACGAAAGTTACAGTGGGAAAAATTCAGAAACTTATTTTGTGAAAACCAAACCCAAATTTATAAAAAATCACATGAAAAACGTTTAGTGAAAATAAAGCGTCATAAAAAAGCACTAAAATCTTAAAGGAAAAGAGAAGTGAAATAAGTGCTAAAAGCGGTAAAAAATTTACAAAAAGTTGCAAGTCGTGCTAAAAAGTGCTAGAGTCACGCATCACAAAAAAAAGTACAGTACTCGTATACATATACATATATAAAACACAGTTTCAAAAAAAAAACAGTACAATAATACTGTTTAATATAAAACAAAATTGTTTGGTGTAAAAAGTACAGTATCGACAAAGCTAAAATTTACAGCTTGCAACACGCGTTAAAACAGTAAGAACGGAACTTGCGGTATATACATGTATACATATATGCATATACATATAAGGCACAGTTTCGGAAAAACAAACAGTAAAATAATACGGTTTAATATAAAACAATTTTCTTTTAAAAAGTACAGTACCGACTAACATACATATATATGGGGTATTCCATACCAAATCGACCACTTTTGAACCCGACCCCTTTAGATTTTGCTGAAACTTATCCATCCTTTTCTACTCTTTGAAAAACATTTTTGAGAATTTTTTCAAAATTTTTTGTCCTACTTCAAAAAAGTTATGAATTTTTCTATTTTTTGCTAAAAAAATGGCTTTTTTATATTCAAATAGCCATAACTTTTGTAGAAATTGACTTTTGGGGACCATTTTTTTTTTAAATTTTTGTTTTTGAATGAACTTTTCGAAAAAATACTCGAAAAAAATTTAACACGATCAATTATATAAAATAATCGTTTTTTTTAAGTAAAATCTTAATTTTTATTTTTTGAAATTTCGCCATTTTTTTTTTTGTTTTTTTTCTCAAAAAAAACTTCAATTAATTTGACAACTATCCCTGCCAATCTCGGAGTGGGCCGATTTTTTTTTATATTTTTTTTATTTAAAAAATGAAAAAAATTTTTAAATAAATAAAAAAAAATATTAAAAAAACTCGGCCGACTCCGGGATTAGCAGGGATAGTTGCCAAATTAATTGAAGCTTGTTTTGGGGTGAAAAAAAATAAATAAAAAAATGGCGAACTTCCAAAAAAAAAAAAAACGATTTTACTTAACAAAGTGAAGTTCGCCATTTTTTTTTTTTTTTTTTTTCACCCCAAAAAAAGCTTCAATTAATTTGGCAACTATCCCTGCTAATCCCGGAGTCGGCCGAGTTTTTTTAATATTTTTTTTTTATTTATTTAAAAAATTTTTTCATTTTTTAAATAAAAAAAATATAAAAAAAAATCGGCCCACTCCGAAATTAGCAGGGATAGTTGTCAAATTAATTGCAGTTTTTTTTGAGAAAAAAAAACAAAAAACAAAAATGGCGAAATTTCAAAAAAATAAAAATTAAGATTTTACTTAAAAAAACGATTATTTTATATAATTGATCGTGTTAAATTTTTTTCGAGTATTTTTTCGAAAAGTTCATTCAAAAACAAAAATTAAAAAAAAAAAATGGTCCCCAAAAGTCAATTTCTACAAAAGTTATGGCTATTTGAATATAAAAAAGCCATTTTTTTAGCAAAAAATAGAAAAATTCATAACTTTTTTGAAGTAGGACAAAAAATTTTGAAAAAATTCTCAAAAATGTTTTTCAAAGAGTAGAAAAGGATGGATAAGTTTCAGTAAAATCTAAAGGGGTCGGGTTCAAAAGTGGTCGATTTGGTATGGAATACCCCATATATAAAGCTCAGTTTCGAAAAAAGCAACTACATTTTTACAACCGTTTTGTGAAAAAAACAAGTTAAAACCAAATATTTTTGCGGAACCAATAAAAGGAATTCACAGTTAAAACAAAAAAATTTTCACATGGTAACAAAATTAAAACCAACTTCCAACATAAAGTAGTGAAGCGTGCTACGAGTACCTACCTCATTATTCATCAAAAAAAAAACGTCATTTTCACATGTGTCTAAAAATATACATATATAAATTGAAAAAAATTAAAATAAAACAAAAGCGAAAAATATTAAAAAGATAAAGAATTGAAATATTATTAATGTGTTAAAAAACATATACATATGTAAATACTGAAAAAATAAAGCAAACGAAATATGTAAAACGAAAATGATAAACATATTAAGAAAAGAATTTAAAATATTTTTGTGAAAATTTAACAATTTAAGAATCAAAAAAAAAAACGAAAAAAACGTTTCTAAAACACAAAAATATATACAGACAATCGAATATAATCATCAAAATAAGTTATACTGGTTATTGTGAAAATATTGAAAACAAAAAAAAATATTAAATATGTATATATATTAATAAAAATAATATTAATATATTAATAAAATAGAAAAAAAGGAAGGAAAAATTTCTAAAAGCAAGACTACATACAGTTACGCGGAAAATAATAAGGACAGTGGCATACAATTAACTAAGTTAATGTGCACACAGAAATAGAAACAAAATACAAAAAAAAAGTTTCTAGAACGTTTAAAATTTTCTAAATAAAAGGAGAATACATCTTTACTTTCTCACAACTGGTCCAAAAAGAAATACTTCGCGGACCACATCTTCAAACTACATCTAAAACGATTTATTACTACTACAACAATGGAGAATCTAAACCAAACCATCGCCGAGCTGGAGAGGGTTATCGCAAGGCAAGAAGAATTGCTACAAACCCAACAACAAGAAATGCAACAACAACATGCTCAACATCTACTACAGCTACAAATGAACCAACAACCACAATTCTACAGATTTCACATGTCACCAAGAGACATTATGGACCAATTCCGGAGAATGAAGCCACTAGACGACCATCACAATCCAAAAGCATTCATTAAAGCGGTCGAAACCAACATTTCTCTCTGCGGCACCGACCAGGAACTCATTCAACATTGTATCAACATTATAGCAAATGAAAAAATACTGGGCAACGCTGGAAAAAGAACAAGAGAGCTGGAGGACAACTCATCGTGGGAAGCGATTAAAGGCAAAATTCTACAAGGATCTCGTCCAAGGAAGACATATGCAGAGGTATTCAATTTTTGTAGGACGGTCAAAGTAAGTAATCTTAATGAACTATTTATAATCTTTGAAAAATGTAAAGCAGATATAAATGAAATATACATATTTGACCCTTTGAAACCGGGCATTTACAAACCTGAAAATTTAGATAGGGACCTTGTTGATATAATGTTAGAGAAAATCGATGGGCCTATAAGGGCACATATAACCGAAACGGAAACATTAAACGATATAATTGAAAAATATTCAAAGATAAAATTGCTTCAGGATAAAAGAGCTATAGATTATAGACATCGAAAATATGTCGATAAAAACAAAGCAAATTACGAAGGCTTCAAGAAAAGTTATAGATCTTACGAAAATAATAAAATTTCAGACAATAGACAAACCATTCCAACAAACGACAACAGACAACTAAGCGGGAACAATAACAATTACATACGTAATACAAATTTTAATCATAATAATTACAACAATCGCAATAATTACGATTACGGGTACAACAATTTTTCAAATAAAATACAACCAAATTTACCGAGACAAACTAAAAGCTCTCATATGAGCGTCGATTACAATCCAAGTTCAAGTCGTTTGTCCAATAATTCAAATTTGATGGAAATTGGTAATGGTGAAGAAAAAGAAGTAAATTTTTTAACACCGCCTCAAACCCTCAACTCCCCATAATAACAGTAACAGTAGGAAATCACAGAATTAAATGTCTAATAGATACAGGTTCAACAACTAGCATTATGAAACCAAACGCCTTGTTCGAAAACTTTCAAAAGGAAAAACTTTCCAAACCGTTATGCTATGGAACTATCAACGGAATTAATGAAATAAAATATAAAATTGTAACACCTTTTCCGAAGGAATTTAACGTCTTAGGTACTTTATCATGGAAAGTAATAGATTTTAACAGCAACAAATACGAAGCTATTATAGGACAAAATTTTCTTATTCCTTTTAAAGCTAAAATTGATGCAGAAAACACATTTATTAATATATTAGGAAACATAATTCATTTTGATCAACGAATTCCTTATGAAAAAATGGAAATTTGTGCACTCGAATTCAGTGATATGAAAAATTTAAACTTGAATCATTTCAATATCGAAGAAAGCCAATCGATAAAAGATCTATTACAAGAATTTAACGAATTATTTTTCAAAGAAGGAGATAAACTTTCTTTTACGCATGAAATCAAACATCAAATTATTACAACAAACGATAGACCCATTTATTCGAAAATTTATAGGTATCCACAAGTTCACGAATTAGAAATACAAAAACAAATAAAAGAAATGTTAGAACATAATATAATTAGAGAAAGCAACTCTGCTTACAACAGTCCTTTGTGGATAGTCCCCAAAAAAGCGGATGCAGACGGAAATAAAAAATGGCGTATCGTCGTCGATTACAGGATATTAAATGAAATTACTATTAGCGATAAGTTCCCGATACCTAATATCGATGGTATCATGGATAAACTGGGAAGAGCACAATATTTTTCCTCTATCGATCTCGCGAAAGGATTTCATCAAATACTGGTAGATGAAAATGATAGGAAGAAAACAGCGTTTTCTACTCCATTAGGACATTACGAATTCTTAAGAATGCCATTCGGTCTTAAAAATGCTCCATTGACATTCCAACGTCTTATGAACTCAGTACTTCGAGATTTTATAAACAAGATATGCGTTGTATACTTAGACGATATTTTGATTTTTAGTACTTCTTTGTCAGAACATATAAATAATATGCGGAAAATTTTTACAAAACTAAAACAAGCCAAATTGAAAATACGTTTAGAAAAATGCAGTTTTTTAAAGAAAGAAGCAGACTTTCTAGGCCATATACTTACTCCTGAAGGAATAAAACCAAATCCAAATAAAGTTGAAGTTATCCAAAAACTAAAGTTACCAATTTCTCAAAAGCAAATAAAATCTTTTTTAGGCATTACCGGTTTCTATAGAAAATTTATAAAGGACTATTCTAAAATAGCTTATCCTATGCTCACATATCTGAAAAAAGATGCAAAGATTAACGTTAATAACCCAAGTTATATAACCGCTTTCGAAAATTTAAAAAATATTATTACAAATCCCCCCATTTTAAGGTATCCAATTTTTACAAAAAGATTTAAATTAACTACAGACGCTAGCAACTTTGCTATTGGCGCAGTTCTCACACAAGACGATCACCCAATTTCTTATGCTTCACGCACATTAAATACTCACGAAAAAAACTACTCAACCATCGAAAAGGAACTATTAGCAATAGTGTGGTCAGTAAAATACTACAGACCCTATTTATTTGGAAGAGAATTCGATCTAAAAACAGATCACCAACCACTTAAATGGCTACAGAAGAAAAATTATGGTAAGGATATAAATCCAAGACTTCAACGTTGGCTAGTACAATTAGGAGAGTACGATGCAAAAATCGATTATATAACCGGTAAAGAAAATAAAATAGCGGATTTTCTGAGCCGAATTAACAGCGATGAAATAAACATGGTGAATTCCGAAAATTTGGGAATGACCCTTAACAAAATGTTGCAAATAAGAGATTTAAACGCTGGTGAACAACAAGACCAAACAATGCTTTCAATAGAAGTCCAAACTAGCCATTCTCATGAAGAAAATCTTTATAATCACTTTAACATTCTCAATACAGTCGTAAATTGTTTTAAACAGCAACTAATTTTAGTCGAAGCAAAAGAAAAAGAAGTAGAAAATATTTTCAAAAACAAACGCATTTTTATTGATATAAGAGATATTAACTCTCACAACGTTATTAATATTGTAAATAAACATTTTAAAAAAGGTAAGATTGCTATATATTTTGAACTTAATGAAAAAGAACATAATGAAGTAGAACAAATACTTTTAAATACTTTCGCAAGCAATCAAAATATTTCTTTTGTAAATTGTACAAACTTTGCCAAAGACATCGAAGATGAATACGAACTAAAGAGGCAAATATCGTTTTTCCATAAAATTGAAGTAGGACATTCAGGCATTATTCCAACTTACGAGGGAATGAAGCATAAAATATATCATCCAGATCTAAAAATTAGAATTCATGAAATAATAAATAATTGCGACATATGTAATGGTGGAAAATATGATAGAAATCCGATCAAAGCTAAATTTCAAATTACCGAAACACCAAATACAGTTAATGAAATTGTTCATATAGATACTTATGTTAATAGCAAACAGTCATTTATAATATTTATCGATAAATTTTCAAAACATGTCACTTCTTAAAACAAAAACCTATCTACTTCAGTGGAATGTATATATAACTTTTAAATGAAGATAAAAAAAAAAAAAATATACCTTTTTTAAATTCCGAATTTATGTATTTAACCTATATTCCCATCGATCGTCTCAATTTTAATAAATATATACTTACCATTGTTGGAAATAAAATTGTAAAAATATAAAACAATAATTACCTATCATAATTTGTATTAATATTAATATAAAACAACGTTTCTTTTGTTTAAGCACTGTACATAGATACGCTAAGCTATTAAAATCATATTTAAATTAAAAATGTTTACAAATTATACATTTATAAAAAAAAAAAACTACTGAATTAATTAAAATTTAATAAAATTATATATTTTTGTAATGAGATCCAGGAGAATCTCAAATCAAAGGGTGGAGGAATTACATTCCCATACTCTAAACACGTAGTAATTATAAATATAGTAAGTGCTTAATATCGTACTAGCATAATAATATATACGTTCCAAATTCAGCTAAGTTGAGTTGAGAGTGAGCGTATTCCTGTTATGTGAACGCCAACTCTACTATAAGCATACATATGTACAAAGAATGTCCGTACAGTTAGTCTTAATATTAGAATTAAGCACACTAACAAATAATGCTAGTACAGCTAGCCCTATGATTAGGACTAAGTAAACTAACTAGCATTGTCATTTAGTTTTAGTCTTAAGATTCGCTCGAATAAAAACGGTTGCGTGGAAAAAAAAGGCCGAAGCTTATTTTTTTATTTTTCGCAAAACCATAACTCGCGCTTATTTGTATATTTGTATCTGCAAACGAAACGTGAAAGAAAAAATATAATATGCAAAATTGTTTGTATGTATCTATTTATTTATTATATGTTTGCATATGCTTTATATGCGCCACGTAACGTTTTCCTTTTTGTTTGGTTTTGCTCGTATCCCTTTTAGGTATGTAATTGTTATATATGTATGTATATATGTCATAAAAATGTAACATATAACAATTTGCTAATCACACCTAAATGTATAAATGCGCGGAAAAAGCAGTAGGAAATAATATATGTATATATATATGTTTATATATTTATGTCGGTATATATGTGGTTTGAATTATATATGTACATAAATGTGTATGTACTAAATAATTCGTTCAAATATGTATGAAGAAAGAATAATTGAAATATAATGTGCAAAAATAAAAACAAATTGTATGTACATATGTCACGCGGAAGCTGCACACATTGGTACATACATAAATGTGATGCCTTTTTTCTCTCTTTTTATTTCTTTATTAGTTTTTGTTTTTTTTTTTGTATTATTACCTACCTTTGCTTGAATGTTCTAAGCGATCCAGCTTATTGCTTTATAGCCTAAGGAGTATCGCTGGAAATTTGCAAGCAACGAGTACTTGTCTTTTGTAATGTTTTTTGGTAGTGTGTTTCGTTACACGAATTAAAGATCCAAGCAGGTAGTTAATATTATATTATTGTATGTTATAGCTTCATGTACATGAAGTTAGTTCACGTATGTAAATATGTATGTACCATACGATTATGTGTACATATGTATATTAAATTGGAAGAATTTGCAAATTAGAAGAATAATCTGCTTACATAAGTATGTATGTTTTAATTATATATGTATGTATATATTTGGTTTTCTTTTGTTTCGTATCTTCCGCTTTTGCTTAGAGTTTGAGCGATCCTGCTTGTTGCTTTTTTTTTTTTTAAAGCCCAAGGGGTATCGCAAGAATTATCGCAAGTTATACTTGACTTAGGAAAAATTTTTTATTTTTTATTTTTTTCGGAAATTATATAACGGGGTGTCTAACGACACAAGCTAGCGGGTACCGTATTTTTTTTCAGTTATTATTATTTTTTTTTGTAGATATGTATATATATACATATATCGAACTGTTAAGAACAGTTAACGGTGTCCCGAAATACCGTCCAAACTGTACTTAACATACATACATATATATGTGCGTAATAATTAAATTTTTATATTTATATATATATATCAAATTAATACAATATGTGCAACGGACTCACATTATTTTCCGCCAGGGGTGTTGGGTTTTGTTTACTTATCCCTGTTAAATTCTATAAATGTGTGTGTATGTACATATGTCCAGCGCTGTCCCTTTTGATTAGGTTTCTTCCTCCCTTCACTTCAGGTCACTTTTTTTTTGTGTTCAACTTGTGTGATCTTTCCTTCCGTGTTTTTTTTTTCCAACCGTGACTTTGTATATTCTGTGTTCACTTTAATATATGTATATATATATTTTTTCTTTTGTACTTAGGTGCCTTTCGGAAAGGCTCGAAGGACCATTTGTTGACGTGTAACACTAGTATACTTACTTGATACACTTGTAGTATACTTATTTCAAATAAAAACACTTTCTTTCACACTGTATATAATTTTTCAATTCAATTTTGTATTTTTTCTCTTCTATTAATATAACAATTTAATTATTATTTTTATTTCTGTATTTGTTGTCACACACTGACACTGCGGCGAAATCCGGAACTCACGTCACAACGTCTGGCGGGAAGTCACAAAATAGGAAAAAATGCGGAGGTTGCGGTTGTAGAAAACAAATGTATCGTTGCGGGTCGACCGTCTTACTTTGCGGATGAAACGAAAAAAAGTGTGATCCCGTTCGGATCTATCCCTTTAGATAGCTTGGGTGGTGAATATTAAATTAATCCGAGTCGTCTCGCTAATGATCGTGTGGTTGTTGTGTTGTAATAGTGAGCGGTGTCAGGTACTGTGTTTGATGCGTGTGTGCTGAACTGTTGTGTGATGAGGTGTTGTGACGTGACGTGATGTGATGTGACATGTGATGAGGTGTTGTGATGTTGCAGAATGCTCATAGCTCATGTGAACACTCATTATTCCCGTCCTGCTGTATAGTGCAGAGGCATGGACGATGACTTTATCTGATGAGTCGGCCTTAGAAGTTTTCGAGAGAAAGGTGCTGCGAAAGATTTATGGTTCTTTGCACGTTGACGTCTATAAGTCACTCATTATTCCCGTCCTGCTGTATAGTGCAGAGGCATGGACGATGACAACATCTGATGAGTCGGCCTTAGCACGTTGGCCACGTTGGCCACGGCGAATATTGCATTCGATGGTACGATGAGATGTATGAGATATACGACGACATTGACATAGTTCAGCGGATTTAAAGACAGCGGCCACGCTGGCTAGGTAATGTTGTCCAAATGGACGAAAACACTCCAGCTCTGAAAGTATTCCACGCAGTGCCCGTCGGGTGAATGTAAAATTTGGAGTTATTTATAAACTGATATATATTGTATGTAAGAATGTTAACTCGCTCGTGTAATCACACGAATTCCCTTGTGGCACAACGAGCATTCGCTGCTTGCAAGTTTGCAGCTTTTAACAACTTTTTTATAACACGCTTCTTTGTGTCAACTGATACTTTACTCGATTTCTTCATAGCTGCGCTTCTTCGCAATTTTGTTTTTGCCTTTGCGATGTATTTCGCTCATTAATAATGCACATCAACAAAAGACAATGCAAAAAGGTACAACAATAAAGAAAATTCAGTCCCAACATAACATTGTTTTTGTTGTTCTTTTTGTCACATTTTTCGTATTTTGTTGTTGTTTGGTACTATTTTTTGTTGTTGTTCTGCATATATCCATATAGATGTACCGCGAAATTTCATGCATTTTTCATTAAAATACACAAAACAAACACAACCGATGCTGGTGTCGCTACGAGCTACAACTGAATACTAAAAAATTGTGTCAACAAAAAACAAACTTGGGATAAAAAATTGTCAAAAATTTGTAAGAGAAAAAATGTTTCAAAAACACAAACGGGAAATCAGCGGCTTGGCGTAGCTGTTTGCCATGCTTGGCTTTTAGCATTGAGTCAGCTAAGTGGGATTTGAGGCGAAGAAGTTGTGCTGAGAGATAAGGAAGGGACAGCGGACACTCACCAGGGGCCGTGAAAGGATTGTAAACAACAGCAATTTATTGTCCTAAGCACAAACGCGATGGGATTGGTAACAACATAACTGCTTGCGTAATACTTGTAAGTTCAAACGAGTGGCTGAAGAGCTTTTCTAATAACCGAAAATTATGTGAAGTTTATTTCAAGTTTAAATTTATCTTAGGTTAGCGATTAACTTGTCATACTTTCGAAAACCCGAGTGAATGGCTGGATTCGACATCTGTATTACAGACTTAAACTTCTGGGATTAGTGTAACTGAAATAAGACTCCAGTTTTTTTCGTTCAAGAGCGATTTGGAAACAAGGAAAACGGTACTTTCACTATATATTTCTTTTTCTATTGTTGTGCGCTATATTAACACACTGACATCCCTGAACTCCTGCAATCATTCCTTGCAAACCAACAATGCCTGCGCTAAAATTACGCTCTAAAGTGGTTAACTAGTTAAAATTGCTTTGTTGAAGTGAAACAAAGGCGCTGTTAATGAAATTTTTGCATTTTGTGCAACTATAGGGTGGGTTATCTAACGTTTTAAATTTGAATTATCTATATTTCGACATTGGAAACGTCAAATACCATACGCAAAGTAACAGATATTCAGTAAAAAGTCTAAAATTTACGAAATGGGTCGCTATTCACTAGAAGAAAACTGGGAAATATTGAAAACTTTTTTCCAAATTTCGTTTGACCGAGGATGGTTAATTTTACCGAAAAATCATCTTTTCGGACGAGGCTCATTTCCACCTCGATGGTTACGTTAACAAGCAGAATTGTCGCATTTGGGGCACAGAAAATCCGCACGTAATCGTCGAGAAGCCAATGCACCCAGCAGGAATCACTGTATGGTGCGGATTTTGGTCTGGTGGAATCATCGGCATATTTTTTAACCATCAATGAGCGATATCGCGCAATGTTAACCGAATTTTTCTTCAAGTTAATTAAAAAGAAAGACTTGGACAACATTTGGTTCCACCAGGACGGCGCCACGTGCCATACAGCAAACGCTACACTCAATCTTTTACAACCCTATCTTCGAATTTAAAATTTTATATGGCCCACCCACGATTGCGTAGGTGTGCAGATTTTACGGAGACCCGCTTAATTGCTGAAACGAACTCGCCATATGTATGCCATAGTAACTGGTGGTGAACTCGGTTAGGCAGCGGTATGAATGGGGCTACTCTCTCGTTCACCTTGTGTTATCAACTCGTTGGCTGATGTTGTTGTTAACGCCTTTGTTTTTGTTGTTGTTGTCAAATTTTTTTTACGCTCTTTTCATTTACAAATTTTTTGCTGTACTTTGAGTGTTGCTGTTGTTGTTGGCGCGAGTTAAGGAACGTATTCCTTATAATAGTAACAAACAACAAAACAACCTTTTGTTTCAGTAAACAGAATACATAAAAACAACCTTGAGTTGGAACAATTGAATAGTGCATTTCACTACAACAAACAATCCTAAACAAACAAGTATCAAAACAACACTGAAGTGCTGAACACAATGCTCGCGACACGACATGCCAGCACGACAGTGAACTGAAAATGGCGTTGTGCATCCTGCTACATGAACGCATGTACACAAGACAACACAACTCTCCATTTTACACAATTTCGTTGTGGCCATACTAATACCTTGCACTTCATTGAAATTTTAATATTTTGTTCAAAGTGAAATTTTTTATGCAAAAAATAAGTAAATAGGTGAATATTTTTGTTTTAAATTATCAATTCTTATTACAAATGGTATAATAGAGCTTTAATATAGCTATTTTATGCTTTTATTTGTAAAATGACGTCAAGTTTGTTAGAGCTTTGAATAATTTTACATATTAGTGGCATCACCACTCTTCCTCATCTCTCTACCTTCAATTCTATTGTCAACTCTTCTGTCGTCCTACTGTCGTTGGCAAATATAGGAATACTATATAATACTGTCAAAATAACAGTGTCCATAAGAACGTGTGTATTCTAGTATTTGACAGATGTCGTTTGCGGTCTGTCGCGAGCATTGTGTTTAGCATATGAGTTTGAATACCACAACAACCTTATCTTAAAACAAAGCAAATGTCTCTAAGCAAACAATATGTACGTAAACAAACTTAAACAAATAATATAATCTATATCTAGACCAGTGGTCGGCATTTCATAGCAAAATTTTGCAAACCTCCTTCACACGTACGCTTAAAAGATAATAGGGAATATATCATTAAAAGACATTTTGTTAATTTTTATTATACTATTAATTATTTAGATTAGATGCTTAATTTTAATTCCAATTTATCACTGGGCTACTTTTTTTGCGTGCTCACCAACACAGTGACAGATCCTCTCATGCCGACCACTGATCTAGACAAACTATCAACAAGTACTAAGTAAACATACTAGTTAGTATAAATAGTAAGAACGATGTAATAAGTTAGTCTTAGGAGTATAAATAAAGAGCACACATTTCGGTGCAGCTCAAAATATTATATGTATATTCTTTTGACTTATTTTTACTTCTGGTAAAAATTAACTCGCGCATTGCTTAGACGCACTTTTGTTGTAGCTATTGTTGTTGTTATTAACTATTAACTTGGCTTTTGTTTAACTTTTTGCAAACATCTACAGTTTTTACGATTTTTTTATGACTTTTTGTTTTAGTCTTTGATGGCTCTCTCACTTCTTTCATTACAAGTTTTTTGTTGTTGTTGCCACTGTTGTCTCTAATTTCATGTACATACACCTGGAAAATATATCTATACATAGTAATCACCGTGTTTTTTTTTCGCCTTCGTTTTGTAAATTAACGGTGCTTTTTTGCCAGTTCCATTGACTTCCCGGCCCTCGCTATGAAAATGATTTGTGTATGGGAGATCTGTTGCTGCAGCTGCTTTGTGGCGCCTCTTGGTCGCTTCTAAGTTAATTACTGTCACCGACAATCACTTCAGTGCCCAATTGTCATCGCAGGCGCTTCGTAGCGCCTGGCAAAAAAAGTCGTAAAATAATATGAAATCTGGTAAAAGTAGGAGAGAATGTGTTTGGAAAAATTAATATGAACTCATAGAAAGTTATGAATTTAAAATGTTTTACAAAAAGTTATTTTTTTTTTAACAAAACCCAGAAACAATAATTTTTCGGGACTAGTTTTTTCGGACTAATTTTCGGGATCCCGAAAAATTATGACATTTTAAAGTGAGTAGAAAATAATAGACCTCAAAGCGGAAAGGATTTTCCGGTACTCCGGAAAATGTAGTTGTAGAAAGTTAAAGTAACACTTCGAAAGCTCAAAAGTTCAGGTTAACCACTGAGGACTCCTTCAAAATGACACGAACAAAACAAGTTGTTGCATTCTAGAGAAAGGCAATCCAGTAATAAAAATAACACTTCCAAAACTCAAACGCTCAGTTTAGTCGCGATTGACTTCTTGAAAGCTTCCCGAACAAATTTAAACCAATTTTTGTATCATAGAAAGACAAAATATGATTAGAAAGCATTTACAATATACTTTCTTTAGGTTATATACTATATGTATGGTGCTTGCATAAATTATATTCAGTAAAGTCAGACCAGCGGGTGAGACCCAATCTCATCTCGTAGGGCTAGATTTTGGGACTGATACCCACGGAGACCAAATCTGCAGAATCAAGAGCAAATACTGAACAACACTTTGCGATGAATACTATGAAAGCTTACAGATGTCACAAAAGACCAACTAAGTTTCTGAAGACTATTTCAAAGATTGTCGAATAATTTTATGCAGATTGTGGTATTGTTGCGGTGCCTATCAAAGTGCTTATAAGGTCACTTTCTTTGTCGATTCTTTTTCTTTCTTATCTTTTACTTATTTTTTTCTTATGCATATATTTTCTTTTCATTCGTACCATTTCCGAGTTTAAGTTTTCTATAAGGAAAAGGAAAAATTTCCAAACTATAGTCTTGGCAAATGGTCGCAATGGCTTCGTAATTCCATTCTAATTACTTTTAATTCGGCACGGTCTTTATGCCAAATTAGCAAAGAAGGCTTTTTTAAGTAATAGTGTCTAACATACGTATATGTTTGATTCGAGACCTATGAGTGGGCAACGGAAAAAGCTTAGTCTTCATTTGGTCATATTTGAGCGTCCAACATACCAAGTTCTCGACTCATTTAACTGCTGTAGACTTTTGGGAAACTACAAATATTTTTCTTGGGAAATATAAGATTTTACTCACCTCAATAAATATATGTTTAAATTTCCAGCGTTAACTACGAGAATTGAGCCTACACAAATCAAATAAGTGTCGCTAATTACATTACTCTAATCACTTGACTGCTAACTTTTACATTTACAATGCTTGGTCATACAAGCTATATCCTGCAATGGTCTCACAATCGTCAAAATCCTACACGACGACGCAATTACTCTTAGCTAGTTTCCCCAAGGGACAAACTTATTAACTTCCAGTCGGCTTTCATTTCACACCTGCAAAGTGACGAGTTTTGCGGTAAGTTGGTATTGCCTTCATTAAAGTTTGCAATAAACTTGTGTGTGTCTTTTCTGCCACTTTTCATTTTTCGCACAGCGGCAACTGCTACCCTCCGGAGCTCAGCCGAATCAACACATGCAGCAGAGCGGGCACGCGTATCATCACTTAGCAAGGAGCGTGCGCGCATGTGTGAGCGCGTCGCAAGGACGCAGGCAATTGTAATTTTCAACAGCTTTCAGCAAAATAATGGAATGCAAACGCAATTTGAAAGTCGGAGAAAGGAAGAGGAGGCAGCAAGAACATAAAAACGCTCAGTAAACCTGAATACGAAAAAAAAATAGAAAGAAGCAAATCATTGCCGAAAAACAATGCGTCGAACTGTCACCACAACAATAATAGCGCGTCAAGAGCACAATGCCAGCTTTTGTGTGGCAAAGTCATAAATTCGGGGCGATCACTTGAATGGAAGCGCTGCCAGCGACAAAAGATTTTACTACTTCGCATTGAATAAAACTGGAAGCGCGTACATTATGACGAACAGCATGGCATTGCGAGGGCGCCACGTGAAGTAACTTTAAGTTATCAAAATGAAATATAAATCAGCGAAGTGAAGAAAATTTTAAAGTTTACATTTTTCAAACAAAATATTTTTTTTTATTGAGACCATATTTCAAAATATCCAATGAAAGTAATTTTAGAACAACAACATGGCAGCATTTTAAGACAAAACACCAGCAACTTGTTTTGATGAGACTTAAACTCGGCCATACAAAACTAACGCACGGATATCTACTTTCAAAAGAATCACCACCACTGTGCATGAACTGTAATGATACCCTGAACATGCAGCATCTAATAAACTGCTACAATGACACTTCGCAAAATGTCGATTTGCATACCGCTATAGCAACACTGGATTACGAAAATATAAGAAAACATCTACTTCCTATACTATTAAAATCAATTTAGAGTTGAAATGGTTATATAAGTAAATTAATATGTATCTACACAAAATGGGACGAAGGCCTAAGCAGCCAGTTTTTATCTTGTATATCTGTAAATTTATTTACAGGTTATATTAAAATAGATAAATAAATAAATAACTTTAGAAAAAAACACAAATGTATTACTTTTATAAAAGGAAATCACCAACACATACATACAGTAGATTGCATATACTTATAGAAAAAATAAGTTATGAAATTGTTTAATATTTACAACGTCTACAATTTCGCGCAGTTATATGACTCAGTTATTGTTGCATGGAGTTGACAAACTTCAAACACTCATTTTGAAGGAAATTATTCCAAATGTAATAGATGCAGTCCTCCAAATCAGCCAGGTTTTAGGGTTTCTCTTCAGCTATATGCATCTTAGGATTGCCAAGCAATTTCAATTGGTGACATGTGGGGCTTTGAGAAGCCATTTCAATACACTCTCATTTTCATTTTTTAAATGTTCTGTGATGCCTTTTGCAGTATGAATGGACGCGTTGTTCTGTTGAAGAAGAAAATCCGGTCCAATTAGTCGGTGACCCCCGGCGGTGGCGTGTTCCTTTAAAATATTTAAACAAACTGCAGCAGTAACTTTTGCTATCAGGACTAAAATATTGACAAGGCCATTCGCAGATAAACATCCCCACACCATTAAGCCCTTTTCCACCGACTTAACTATGTGTATAGTATGATAGTTCATGCTCGGGTGAGCACCAAACGTAAACCATACCTTGGGAGCATTGAAGTCTAATCATCGATTCATCAGTGCAGAGCACTTAATGCCAAAAATATTGAGGTCTTATTTAGGTAGGGTACCTTTTTTAACACGGCCGTAAATATTGGCTTAGCGCAATCTGTTACACAGTGTGCATTGAGGGGACCTTCTTGCCTTCTTTTATAAGCTATGCGCGAATTTTTGGAACTGATTTGAAGGGATCAGAATTGGAAACATCCGAAATTCGTTTATCAAGTTTATCCGGTATAATTTTTGGGCGCCATTGTCTCTTCTTCCTGATGACTCGACATTCTTTGTTTTAACCGGCAACAACTTTCCTGGCTTTTGTTACATTTTCAGAAATATGACGCTGCGTGTGACCGTCTTTATGCAAACTAATTATGGCTGAATGCTGCTCATTCGTTAATTGTTTATAATTCAGCATTTTCAGATGTTTTTTTTATAAAATAAAGAATTCTTGCACCTTTAAGCTTTTTGTAATTAACTTTCAAGTTTTAGTATGAAAAACACTATTTGCTGCACTTGATAACCTACTCTTTCCACGCTTTGTCACTGAGTATTTTTATAGAATGTCACGCAGATTTCTTACCAGATACATGGTTGCCACTAAAATCATCAAACGCGGTACTTAGATAACGGTACTTTCTGAACATATACAAAAAACAATTTTATTCGATGAAGCAAAAAAGTGTAGCGTTTTTAAAAAGTGTTGGTTTTTTGATAACTTCCTTTTTCTACCTGCTGTATAATGCCAACCGCGCCGAATACACACCAAGCTTTCAAATAGTTTTAACACTTTTAAAAGGTTGAACTCTTTCGCCGCGCGGCACTTTGTTTTCCTAGGTGCTTTGTTGTTATAGTACCAGTCGGTGAGCACAGATTATGCGAATATTTATACTACACAAGTTGTGTCTGGAGTGTGAGAAAGCGCGTAATTGTTTGCAGGGGAGATCGAATTGAGCAAAAGTTTTTTAGAAGCACGCACCCACCCATACACATACTCAGCGCAGAAATGTTGTCGGACAATAAACTTTACGACGACGTCGTAGGTATCAGTTTGCACAGCTCGCCACTAGTATTTAAGTGACTTAATAAAGACGGTGTGAACGCCACATCGGTGGGTGCCTCTTTGCGCTCAGAAGATTCGTGTGAATACTAAATTGCACTTAAGGCATACAAGACAATTCGAATACAAATTAGAGCAAATGAATGGGTGGTTCATATATAAGAAAACTAAGTAGGTTAATGTTAGCTCAAGCTCAAACAAGGAAAATATATTCATCCCTCGGCCTGCTTTAAGAAGATACATAAACTCGGAATAAGACCGTTTTTTGTAAATTTTTTCGAAAAGACATATTTAATAAAGAAATACGACTAATAGACATTTACAGAATTAACGAACTTTATTGATAGGAATTTCATGCTGAAAATATTTGGATTTCCTTGATCCCCTAGCTGATCTACAGAAAGACCTCCGATAAAATGAGTCGGCCAATTCAGGCGAATACAGTGGTTGCGGAATGATATTAGTACACTTTTTGGTAAAAGTAGTCGTGATGAACCAATGCAGTATGCTATGGTACATTATCGTGATTTTGTCACTATCAGTGGTCTCTAATTGTAAAATTTTTTGGACGTGACTTTCGTCGGTAAAAGTTGATGGTCGTCCAGAGCACGGTTCGTCCCTAACGCATTCTGGGTCCTCCTCGAACTCGCTGCACCGCTTATAAAGTTCTAGGGGATTGCACACAAGTGCAAAAAGTAATACTTAAAACATGTAAGGAAGGGCTAAGTTCGGTGCAACCAAAGATTTAATACTCTTGCAACTTGCAAGAATCATATGCAGGGAAATACTTTAAGGTGTAAAACCAATCATTTAGAATAAAGTCAGTCGGATATTAAAAAATCCTGATACTAAGTAGTTATATAGAGACTAGGCCAAGTTTTTGCTCAAATTTATCTATTTTAGGCACAAATATACAGTTATGAGTAAAACACGCTCTCCCATTTTCATTGACAAACTCACATATTGGCCGATATATGCGGTACAAAGTCACCTTCAAGCTCGAAAATTTAATATTATATAATATGAGGGCTAAGAGAAGAATTGGTACGATTGAACCCATTTTTGACATACAGAGATACCATTATAAAACAACGATTATCCCTTAATTTTCGTTATATATATCACACCTTGACTGACATTTTCGATCAAAAGTCCAGTATAGGTACTGGGTTTTAAGAATTCGGTACCTAGGGGCTTGAACAGTTTTATTGGATTTAAACAATTTTTGGTCATAGGTAAAACACACTAAAAATATTATTCATGCAAAGTTTTATCCCGTTATTAATTGCTCATTAATTTTTATACTGGAAACTGAACAAATCAAGTAGAGCTTAAAAGTGTGCTATATGGGAAGTTGTCGGGGTTATTGTCGTTCCGATTTCGTTCGTTTTCACAATGTCACATAAGAATGTATGAAAAATATCACGTACTAAATTTTATCGAAATAGGTCTCTCAGGTCCCGAGACATAGGATTTCACTAAAAATATTTCACTATCGTCACATTTTTACACCAGCTCCTAAAAATCTCTCTCGCACCATATTGGTGGTAAAATTTAATGCATCTGGCGTATTAATTTTTTGATTTATCACACATTTACTAGGTTTTAACAGTACCATTATATGGGGAGTGAGCGGGGTTATCCTCCGATTTCATCCATTTTCCTACTATCGGTAGAAGTTTTTATGAGATTTGTACTCAGCAAATTTAGGTGTTGTAGCTTAAGTGGTTTAGGAGATATGTACATTAAAAATTTTGCCCATAGGTGTCTCTTTCTGTTGCGGTTCTCTTTACCAAATTGCACACTTATATCTGAATTTAGTACTTAGTTATGGCAGTTTATGTGTTTTCTGTTAATGGCAATTTGTGGGAATGGCAGTGGTCCGACTACGCCCATCTACGAACTCGATTTTATTTTGTACTAAGAAGTATGCGTACCAAGATTCATCAAGATATCTCAATTTTCGCTCAAGTTACAGCCTGCACGGACGGACAGACGGGCAGACAGACAGTCAACCGGATTTAAAATTTTTTCGTCATCCTGGTCATTTATATATACATACATTAGGGCGGGTAGATTTAAAAATCGCCCATTGCTCTATGAAAATCATATTCTAGGGATCAAAATAAGATACTTTGCCGAAGGAACCATACCTCTGAAACGAATTCTGATGACCCCCAATTTGGGTCGAACTTTTGGGTAGGGGCAAATTTTGAAAAATCCAATCGAGTCCAAATGTATGACCGACCCCCACTAACTTTGGACGGCCGATCCACCCATGCCAGAGGCACACCCCCTGGAACTCCTCTGGAGGGTTCCCTATACAATCATTTCAAAAAATCACCATTTTTGGTGATTTACATGAAAAAATCAGCTAAATTGCTATGTTTTTTCTTTATTTTTATTTATTTATTTATAATAATATCTATTTTTTCTCTTAAGAAATTTATTTAGTCAGAACATAAGTAAATAAAAAAAAATTAATTTAAGTGATTTATAGAAAAGAAATTAATTAATTTTAAAGAAGATATTTTTGTAAGGATACAAATATCATAGTTCAAATATTTATGTTCATTATCGCCAGCGCATACGAATCTAGTCTTAAACGTAGATATGTATTTACAAATACCCATTTCTATCAACAATGTAATAAATGTTCATTTCGGGAAAAACTTGGTATGGAAATAATGCTGAAAAAAAGTGTATGTAATAAATTGAATAAATTGCTTGACAAGTATCAAGAGCAAATCAAGAGAAGACACAACATCCAACAATTTACAGAGTATGTAAAATCTCTGGAAACAATTTTTTACATTGGAACATGTAAAGGCGATTTGAAGGCAGCTCCATGTGCATGCGGCTGGGTTCCCGAACGCCTCAAGGAGTTCATGCACGATCAACATAATCAGAGAAGACTAACAATGAATGCATTTATGATGGAAACTCAAGAGCAAGGAGCAACGTCTATGTCATCAATGCCAACATACCAAGATCCCGATGATTCAACATACGCACCGCCACCGGTTCAAGAAGATATGGATAGAAGCACAAGTTCACAATACACAGAGAGATACGATTGTTTTAACTTTGCCTTGGTATGTGACAGATTTGGTGCGCCTGACAGAGTAGCATCAGCATTGGGAACCGCTCTTTTGCAAGATTTTAAAATTAAAGATAAGCATGGGAAACCTCTCATCATGGATAAATCCAAACGGGTTATACCGGAAAATGTAGAGGCTGTTATGGCGACGACATTAGAGAGCCGTGCGAAATTGCCCAGACTTGAAAGTAAAAAAGACTGCAAACAATAATTTTTTTTAATTTCTTTTCTATAACTCACTTAAATTAATTTTTTTCATTTACATATGTTCTGACTAAATAAATTTCTTAAGAGAAAAAATAGATATTATTATAAATAAATATATAAAAATAAAGAAAAACAAGAAAAAACGTTAACTTCGGTTGCACCGAAGCTAAATACCCTTCACAGGTGCATTTCTGTTAGTAACTATTTGTTCAGTTTATATGGAAGCTATATGCTATAGTCAACCGATCTGAACAATTTCTTCGGAGATTACATATCTTGTCAAATGTGAAAGTTGTCCATACAAGAACTTGATTCCGATCGTTCAGTTTGTATGGCAGCTATATGCTATAGTCAACCGATCTGAACAATTTCTTCGGAGATTACATTGTTGCCTTAGAAAATATTATATATAAAATTTCGTGAATATATCTTGTCAAATGTGAAAGTTGTCCATACAAGAACTTGATTCCGATCGTTCAGTTTGTATGGCAGCTATATGCTATAGTCAACCGATCTAAACAATTTCTTCGGAGATTACATTGTTGCCTTAGAAAATAATATATACCAAATTTCGTGAATATATCTTGTCAAATGTGAAAGTTGTCCATACAAGAACTTGATTCCGATCGTTCAGTTTGTATGGAGATTACATTGTTGCCTTAGAAAATAATATATACCAAATTTCGTGAATATATCTTGTCAAATGTGAAAGTTTTCCATATAAGAACTTGATTCCGATCGTTCAGTTTGTATGGCAGCTATATGCTTTAGTGGTCCGATATCGGCCGTTCCGACAAATGTGCAGCTTCTTGAAGAGAAAATGACGTTTGCAAAATTTCAAAATGATATCTTAAAAACTGAGGGACTAGTTCGTATATATACAGACAGGCGGACAGACGGACAGACGGACAGACAGACGGACATGGCTAAATCGACTCAGCTCGACATACTGATCATTTATATATATACTTTATAGGGTCTCCGACGATTCCTTCTGGGTGTTACAAACTTCGTGACAAACTTAATATACCCTGTTCAGGGTATAAACATAGCAATTTAGCTGATTTTTTCATGTAAATCACCAAAAATGGTGATTTTTTGAAATGATTGTATAGGAAACCCCCAGGGGAGTTCCAGGGGGTGTGCCACTGGCATGGGTGGATCGGCCGTCCAAAGTTAGTGGGGGTCGGTCATACATTTGGACTCGATTGGAGCACTCTAAATGGGTCAAAGTGGGATTTTTCAAAATTTGCCCCTACCCAAAAGTTCGACCCAAATTGGGGGACATCAGAATTCGTTTCAGAGGTATGGTTCCTTCGGCAAGGTATCTTATTTTGATCCCTAGAATATGATTTTCATAGAGCAATGGGCGATTTTTTTGCCTCCCCACAAATCGACCCGGCCTAATATACATACTCTTTGCCTATCTCTATTATTTGTAGGTGATTGTACAGCCGTTAGGTGAACAAAACTATAATACTATGTAGCAATTGGTTGCAATATTATACCTAGTAACATTCCCTTTGATTACAAAACCACAGCTAGTTACTGGCCACCTGCTTAGAAGCCGATGATATTCTTCTCAAAATCGGAGAAACAGATGCTATGAGTGAGACCTCTGCAGATGCTTTGTGGCAGTCAGTATTTAAGGAAGGTAAATATCAAAAAATCGAAAATGCTGAGTTGTGTCTTTAATCTCAGTAATGCTTCGAATGGCTTTCTGCTGAAATCACAACAGAACTTTGGACGAAAATTGAGTTTTTTTTTTTGAATTTAGCTGTGAGTCTGTGTTTACCGAGCAATATGTCTTGTGACTTTGACTAAAGAACTAATATTTCCAAGTGTTATTAAGATTAAGTACGCACTTCGTTTGAGTGGTATCGTGTAAAGGAAGGCTAAACTGAGCTCTGTTCAACAGTACTACAAGACTGAATGAAATACCATGACCAAAAGGGCATGACTAGAGACGGGACAAGGGTAAATACCCAAAAGGTAAATTGGGTATTTAAATGTAAATACCAAGGTATTTACCCAAGCGCTTGGGTATTTACCCAAAATGTGGGTATATATCAGAACAAAGAAAAATTTAAATAAATTAAAGGAATTCAATTTTTTATTATGAATTATTATTATATTTTTTAATAACAAATTAAATATTTTTTAAATTTAATCGTAGTCGCTGTCGCTGTCCGTATCCGATAAAAATTCATATTGAGTAGAGTGCGTGATCCCGGCTGAAGTTGAAGGCATAACGTCTTGTGTACATTCTAGGGAAGAATTCATGGAATTTTCAAATTGAGTGGCGTGCGTGCTTTCTGCTGAAGGTGGTAAACTGTTTTTAAAAAGCAAGTTCCAGTTGCACGATATATATGTTATTTTTCCTCTTTTTTGTGTTGTTAAACGGTTCCTTTTATTGGAATGATTGAAGCTGTGGGTGCTAAAGGAACGTTTAGTAGCAGCTGAAGTGCAGGGAGCTGTTAAAATTCGAACAGCTAATTTGCTTAATTGCGTGCTTCCACAAATTCCTTTCCACCAAGTTACTGCAGAAATTGCATCCAAACAGCTCCAGACAAAAGTTTTTGCCCAGAAATCATTCCTGGCCTTATAGTTGGCAAAATTTACATTTATGTTTAGCGCCTATGACATTGTGTGAATGAACTCCAATGCATCTACCTTCTTAGACGGATCAAGATCACTTCCTTGTGCCTTAGGATCTAGCAAATTCGCAGCTAAATGTATCAGTTTTACGGTTTTTTTTTTTTAAATCATGTGTTGAATATGGTTGATAGCTCAGTTTTTTCGGCATCATTCAGTATCATAGTTGAAGCAAACTCTAATTCAAGCTTGTTTTTAATTTCATTAAACGCGAAATATACCATGTGTATATTAAAATCACTTGATTGTAGCTTACAAATCCATTTTGTAATGCAACCAAATATGTTTGAGCTTAAATTTAATTGCTCCCAAAATATTTCGCTAAGTAACTTTGATTTTATATCGGCTTGTAGATTAATTTCTTCAAGAACTGCTAAGGTCATCCCTTAAGACCTGAAGGGATGCTTTAGTTTTTATTACACTCTACATTGAATAGAAGAAACTTCCCCACCTTGTTTTGGCTGGCAGTTTTAATTGTTTACCGATTCCTTTTTCTTTCACAATTTTAGCTAAAGTTGCTGTTAGAACTTGGTTGTTTTTAATTGTTTTAATTATGTTTACAATATTTGAGTAATTCTTCTGTAAGGTATCGCATTTTAAAAAATCCTGACAAACTAAATGAAGACTATGGGCTACACAACCCATAGGTACAACACTCGGGTGGGCTTCTTTTACTACTTTGAACGCTTTTTGCATATTTGCAGCATTGTCACCAATTAACACAAAAACTTCCCCACCTTGTTTTGGCTGGCAGTTTTAATTGTTTACCGATTCCTTTTTCTTTCACAATTTTAGCTAAAGTTGCTGTTAGAACTTGGTTGTTTTTAATTGTTTTAATTATGTTTACAATATTTGAGTAATTCTTCTGTAAGGTATCGCATTTTAAAAAATCCTGACAAACTAAATGAAGACTATGGGCTACACAACCCATAGGTACAACACTCGGGTGGGCTTCTTTTACTACTTTGAACGCTTTTTGCATATTTGCAGCATTGTCACCAATTAACACAAAAAATTTTTGTTCACCGTATTCCTTCATGATTTTAATAATTTCCTGTGATAAGTACTGAGCTGTATGCCGATTGGCCTGTGTTGATAGACTTTTCACATATACAGTTTCTGGCTTTGATATGAGAAAATTTACAACACCATGTTACTCCATCCATCACATTGGATATGTAAAAAATTTGCTGCTTTTAGTTGCAGAGTGATGTCTATACTCATCTCGTTATAAATTTTATCCAGATATATGGTGGAAATCGCTTTTCTATTTAGAGTCTTGAAATGTGTATTAAGGTCCTTAAAAAAGTTTTTCCACAATGGGTGCTCCACCATTGCCAAAGGATCGCCAGTTACAAATATAGCCTTAGCTAAGTTGTATTGTGCTAAATTTGAAGGAAGATGCTTATGTAAATCAGATGAAGGCGGAGAATCACTTTCTGTCTGTATCTTGGTTTTTGCCACATTGGATGCAAGCATGTCTTGAACTCGTTGTTTTATTAATAATGGACACTTGATGCACGTTATTAAATGTTTTGCCATTTTATTTACATTTGCAAATTTGTACCGCTGTTCGCAATGTGAGCATGAAACTTCATTGCTACTATCGCTTCTATGAAAATGTTTCCAATTAGTTTCATTTTTCGGTCTTCCCATCATTTAAAATATAATTATTAACACGCGCACTTTATATCACTTACCAATTGCTGGGAACAAATATTTAAGGGGTTACATACGTCCAGAATTTTCAAAAAATCGATTTTTGTTTTTTTATAGGTTATTATTATTTATAGTTTTAGGCGTATTTCTGTGAAAGTCGATTGTAAAAATTCCCCATAGGTACAAAGTTATGGTAGAAAATGAGACGAGAGTTTCATGCACACAGGTAGCTGTCCTTCGTTTGAGTTTTCTCGAAACTACTTTTCCCGGCATGGTCTGCATGATAACTCATACCGTTTTTAACATTTTTTGATGCGATTTTTTTTTTATATATTCGAAAATGTTTTCTCTATAGTCTGCCGAGCCGGATTTTCGATATTTTTAATAAAACATTTTATAAACATAATTAAAGTGTAACATTTATGACATAAAACGCATACTTTTCTTTTTAAATTCCTTAAATTAAAAAAATTGGCTCGACAGACTATAACTACAACTTCATTTTACAATAATTTTTTTTTATTTTTACATATCCATCAACATTTCAAGGATAAATGATGCAGACCGTGGAGCAACTTTTTTTTTCATTGTACTTTGGGTCACGTGATAGTTTATGTACTGATTTTTGTAAAGAAAAATTAAAATACATATTTTCATAAACTTTAAGTGCCAATAAACATTGTATAAAATTTCTTTATATTTATTTCTATTGTTATCCTTCTGAAAACAGTTTTTCTTTTAGCGCATTTTTGGTGCTGCTGGACGTATGTAACCCCTTAATATGAACCAAATTCTTTTTATGCATTTGACTCAGGTTGTTGTTGCCGTCGCTCCCACTCATTACATTGAATTCACATAAGCACGCTGATTAGCGGTTCTTATTAAGAATTGTTGTTACTTATGTTCAATGTATATATGAAAATGTTCTCATTTCTGTTTCTTTACGTAAAAACCAGTATTTGTTATTCAAATAAGTATTTATCCGAAATTAGATAAATACCCGGGTATGAAAATGGGTATAAATGGGTAAATACCCAGTGTTGGGTAAATACCCAGGTCTAAACCCATCTCTAGGCATGACTACTTAAATTTCTACAAATTGGTTTAACAATTCTTTCAATAGAAAAATATTTTCATGTTCCTCATTTTCCAACTCTTAAAAGTCACTTGCACATCCACAATCCGTCATCAGCATATAAATTGCGCACAATTCTTCAGACTGTATACCAACTTTGCTCATCTCTTGCTAATTGCTGATAAATCTCACAGCATAAGGGTCAATGAAACGCTTACGGACTCGATTCTTCAATTATTCATGCACTCACATAATCATGTGCTCAATCAAAAAGTGCATATTTACACAACACCTTCGACCAAACGACTCTTATCTACAAGCTAAATTATATGTACTTAGGATGAGTCTTTAAGTTGCCACGAGTAGTACTTCTAACTTAACTGCCTATCCTTTTCTTCTGATTTTATTTTTCTACCAGAGAAACATTTCATATTCAGTTATTATCGGTTTGTTGTGGTAGATGTATTAGGTTAGGTTAGGTTATGCTGGCCGGGTGTCACGCTGTACATAAACCTTGGGGTGGTCGTCTGGTAACCTATGCCTTTTTTATGACTTCTTTGGAAGGTGGTTTTTTATAGGAAAATAAAAATGAATTATCTTGAATATTTAGGGTATTTTTGTTTACATATTGAAAACATAACAAAAAAATGTATTTGAAAAAATTAAATAATTTATTACTATTACTATTGCCACTCGAAGTTGGAACCTCAAAAAAAAATGCACGTTGTGGCCCGGGTGATTTTGGCTCTTGATGTTATCTGAAATAAAATATTCTTTTCATTCTTAATCTGTAGACATGTCATTCTGGTCGGAACTACTGAAGTTAAATTTCCAGGGTTAATAACAAAATGGCGGACTTTGAAAAAAACAAATCCTTTTATTTTAGCAAAGAAAGGGTAGTAAAATAAAAAGTTAGGGGTTAGTACCGACGAAAACTATAAGTGTGTAAACCAGCCTGTTAAAATTTGAAAGCAAAAAAGTTAGGACACGGGCCGACCAGAAA